>CM076578.1:1372132153-1372279417 GCA_034641835.2 Pinus albicaulis | reverse complement strand
CATCTCACCTTTTCTTATTAGATGGACCCAAGTACACCATGTAAGACCAGTTTTACCCCAAGTAAAACTGCTTTCACTATGTTAATTAAGGAAACCCCAAAAGGAATAATTAATTAAACCACAATTTAATTATTATTCCCAGTCATGTTTAACCCAAAAACAAAGAAATTAATGGGATACACCCATAGTTATCTTATTATTTTCTAGGAATAATTATTTAAATAATATTCCTTGTTAAATATGACCAAATCAACCACTATTAATTAAATAAATCATTATTTATTTGATTATATCTCAACCACTTCCTTAAAAGGATAAATAAATCATTTATTTATTTATTCTTCACTAATCAAGGGATTTTGACCCAAGTCAAAGTCCCTGTCCCTCCAACAAATAATAATAAAATATTCCATAGAGGTGGATCTAGATTTGGTTAACATTATTTTAATCATGCACCAAGATCTAGAATGACCCAATATTTTGTTATAAATAGGAGGGTTTTCCCCTTCATTCTTCACCATTTGTTGCATACTAGATCACTCTGGATCTATACACTCGGTCTCATTTTCTGCCATTGTTGCTCCCATTGAGCTCTACCTTCTACATTGGGTTTTATACATCTACAAGAGAGAGAAAGCTTAGATCTGAAGTGCTGAGGACTACAAAGAACCCATCCCATTGAGGAGATCTGGATACACCTTCTTGTTTCCTCCCGGGTGCCCTGTAATATAAAAATTCATTCAAAAATCGTGTTCTTGTCTTGTCTGTTGGATGCATGGAGCAAACTCTTTACTTTACTGCTTAATGTCTTTCCATTTATAGATCTGTTTGTTGCAGCACTTTAACTACTAATTGCCGATCTGAAGATGTTTTGCAGCCATTATTGTTGTTAGGGCTATTAGTTATGCGTAGCTAAAGTGGTTCTTTTTCGTACACTTCGACGAAGAATTCATACTAACAAATGGCGACTCCACACGGGTTTTAAGTCGGCCTTGTAGTTTTCCAAATCACCGCATATCCAGCTGCTTGGCCACAGGAGCACTTCTTTTTCCATTTGTAGTTTTCTCTTTTCATGTCATTTTTCTCACATAAAACCTAAAAACCTAAAATTTCACTTCCGTGTGTTTACGGCCCTATTGCGCAGGTGCGCGGGTAAGCGACACCAGCCGCACCTGAGACGGCAATTTTTCAGAAAATCTGCCGCCGAAACAGCCGGAACGGGGGGGTCGCACCTTTTGGCCCAAAACCTGCGACCTGGACACACCTTTTGGCCTGTTTCCTGCGACCTCAACTCAGATCAGGTCAGAACCTGCGACCTGCCTTTTTTCCCGCATTTTTTCTGCAATTTTTCTGGGTTCTGCTGCAGCCTCTGCCAGGGTTTTCCAGCCTCTGTCTCAGCCCGCCTTGACCAAGATCTGATCTGTTTTTACTCATCTAAGTGGGAACCCAGCCCCTTGGGGCTTTAGTACCCTCCACTTTTTGTGGAAGAGTTTCAGCTGTTTCAGCCGTCGGTTTCAGAGCTTCAGCCCTTTCTTTTTCCAGATCTGTGACCTCACTTCCAGATCCATCGAAATCAGCCTTTTTTCCTTTCAAATCACCTCTTGTCGTTTTGTTTGGACCTCCTCTAAAGGCCTCTGCCTTGCCCCCCCCCGGTTTTTTGCTGATTTCCCTTTTTCCAGCCACCTTGCCTCTGTCTCTTGGCTGTGATCTGCACCCCTTATCTGCAGCTTTATCCTCCAGATCTCTGTCCCCTTTGACCCTAGATCTGTTGAGCTTCCTTTGTGTGTGTTTCCATAGTTTTTCCCTTTCTTTCCCGCATAGTTTTGAGAGACCCACCTTCTTGGGTTAAATAGATGCATACGTAGCTGTTATTTTTCTGTTATTTCAGCATTTTATTCTGTTCTCTGTAGGTTTATTTTCAGCTACGCAGCACACTTTTTGCTCTCAACAACGGAAAGGGTTTAAAAATTAAAATTAACGCACACCACACACTGACCCTAAGTGAAGAAGCGCCTGGTTTACACCGCCTGACAAAGACTCTAAAATCAATCGTCACTGCACCTTATCTGCCCTTGACCTTCTTGATTCTGTCCCTTTCTGCCCTTGTCGGTTTCCTTCTTCCTGTCATCATTGCGCCCCCAAGGCGCCTTTCTCGGAGACTTCTTGGCCTTCATCCTCAGTTTCCGGTTGATCGACCTGCTCCGCACCGCCGTCGTCGAGCCAGTCCACCTTCGAGTCCGCACTCCGACTCCTCTCCTGATTCATCGGGTCCCCCTTCTCCTTCCGGTTCTCCCCTTTTTACCTTCACCATGTCTGGACCAGGGCCTAATGCTAGCGGTTCTCCCAGCCCCAATGCCGGCCCTACTTCTAGCGGAACCGTCACAACCACTACTCCGGCCACCCCTGTGCTGCCGTACATTGCAGGCCTCAGCCTCCCCGATTTCCATCAGTTGATTAACGACCCAATTCACCATAATACTACCTGGCCCGCTATGCCCACCAAACTACCCTCGGATATCCCTAAGTTCGAGGGCCTTAATGGCGAAGATCCAACCAATCACGTCCGATCTTTCCACATGTGGTGTTCCTCCAATTCCATTACCGATGACTCCATCCGTCTTCGTTTGTTCCAACGCACGCTTACCGGCGACGCTTCTAAATGGTATGTCGAACAGGCCACTTCCTCCCATACCACATTCGAGACTCTTGCCCAAGCCTTCTTGTCGTACTTCCAGCTCCCTCTCCGATACGACACTCGTACGGAGCTCTTGACTTCATTTAAGCAATCCTCTTCCACACGCCTTTCTGCCCATGTTCAGGAATGGCGACGAAGACGGAGCTTATGTCGAGCCCCTCCCTTTGAAGATCGGGTTTACATGGATTGGTTCCTTCGCACCCTCCCGTCTCCCATCGGCAAAGATGTCGCCTCTCACTTTCCTCAATCTGAAGAAGCCGCCCTCCAAATAGCTTTAAAATATGACCTGATCTACGCTCAATCTGGTTATGTTTATACCGTTCTTCCTGACATCCCCAGGCCCGGTGGCGCTAACGCCCCGGGGCATCTCATTCCGCCGACGGTATTGTTGATCTCTTTCCCACCCCTCTTGCTCACCCTCCACATGAGCCAGCGCGCCTCAGGGAGGGGCCAGCACCTCAAGCACTCTTCCCCCTCCCGGCAACATGTATCCAGGATACGGCATCCCTCCTCCTTTTGCCCAACCTCCTGCTTACCTCAATGTCGCCCAACCCAACCCTTACTTTTATCCACAGCCTGGTGCGCCAGCTCCTCCAGCATATGCGCTTTCGCCTCCCTTGCCTCCTCACAACCCGCAACAGCACTTACCACCCCCTCCAGGGCAAGTATTTGCACAGCAGGGTGCGATTAATCCCCCTTCTTCTCAAAGAAGGCGGAGAAACTAACCGGGAACCCATCTGCCCCCGGTAACCGAGGTCCCAATTCTGGTCCGGACCCTAACACTAGCAACCAGCCTCAGGGCATTCCGCCCAGGCCGGACAGGCCGCTTCGCACAAACAAGCCTTGTTCGTGTTGCGGTGTTTACGGTCACTACACTCCCGATTGCCCTCTCTTACCCCAGATGCGACAGATGTGGGAGTCTCAAGCCACATTGCGCGGACAACACGCCTCCCCTCACGCTCCTCCTAATGTGGCCACTACCCAGCCAGCTGTGTTCACTGACCCTTTCCCTCAACAGGGATTCGTGGCTACCCAACCCCCTGACAGCCATGCAGCCACACCCTCGTCCATTTCTGGTTCCTCTGACTACCAGATCCTCATGATGCACTCCGATCCGTCCCCTTCCGTTGACCTTCACCTTCAAACTCGGTCTCGCCAGTACCCCAAGCCCCCTGCTCAGTCTGCTCCCGAGCCTCCATCTTCAGGTTCTACAGAGCCTCTTTCGACATCCAGTGGCCCCTTACACATCCCTCAACCCAAAGTTGAGGTTCACCCAAAGATTCCAAAGGGTCCCCTACGCCGAAATGCTGCCTCCGGTCGAGCTGCTCAATCGTACAGTATAGTAGATGATTTGGCACAATCCCCTGCTGCCATTTCCACACTGGAACTCCTCCAGTCGTGCCCTTCTCAAAGGAAGGCTCTACTATCTGCCGTGGGCACTGTTGATCCTGCTGATGACCAAATGATTGTTTTCGACGCCACTCACTCGGACCACCCTCCTCTTCCTCCTTCCGTTGCTTTCCAAATCCCGGTCAAAATCCGGAACGCCACTGTATCCCGGTGTATAATTGATGAGGGGGCATCCACCTGTGTGATGTCCGCTTCGGTTTGGAAGCAACTCGGATCCCCTGAGCTGGCCCCTTCCACGATCACCCTTCGAGCGTGGGACGGTCATGCCTCCCAGCCTATTGGCCTGTTTCGTAACTGTCCCATCACCCTCGCCGGTAAGACTGTTTGCGTTGATGTCAAAGTCATTGACGCCCCTCTAGACTACAACATTCTATTGGGGCGAAGCTACACCTATGCCATGTCTGCTGTCCCATCCGCGGTCTTCCGCAAGATGTCTTTTCCACATAATGGAAAGATAGTCACCATTTACCAGCTATCGTATCATGAGCCGCCGTCTCCATCCGCCTCCGAGACGACCATCTCTTCTGTAGCCAACAAGCAAACCGTCGATTCTTTGACCAGTGTCTCCCCCGGCGTCTATAAAGATTCCACCCTGCTTGGTACTTTTCCTCACCTTCCTCCCCCTCCTGTTACTGATCCCAGCTTGTCGAATGTTTGCATGATGCAATCGTCTCAGGCTGCCCATAAACGGCCTGCCTCGGCTAGCCCGCACCCTCCTCCCCGCCCTCCGCAACCCGCTCCTAGCCATCCATCTCAGCCAGCCGGACCTCCTCTTTCTGGCCCTCCCCCTACAGCTGGTGCCCCCGAACCTCTTTATCCTCCGGGCTCGGTCCCCCCTGGCCTTAACCATCTTGGCGCCATACCTCCTGGTCATTACCCTGCTGGACAGATCCCCTTCTTGGCTCCCCCTCCCGGAGTATATTCCGTCCCTGTCATGGCCACCCTTTCTCTCCCTAACTTGACCTTGGGTATTCCGGTTTGGTACCTTGATCCCCCAGCCACCACCCCCCCTGGTCACCCCAAACCTTACATGGATTTGACACCGGTTCAACCGGTCCCCCTCGCTTCCTCCATAGCCACTGTACCCCCAGCACCTCCACAGGACCCTTCTCCTGTTGAGTCGGCTCCCGGGAAGAAAGGAAAAGCCCGCAAGGGGGCAACCAAAGACCAAACCACCACAACCACCTCGGCTCCTTCCCCACCCTCGAAGCCTTGTGCCTTATGTGATATCATCGGTCATGCCACCCATGCTTGTCCCGAGTTACCCCGTATTCGCCCCATGGTAAAAGTCGCGTTCCCCGACACTGCGGTCCCTGAAACTCCCACTCCTGCTTCGACCGTCTCCAAGAACCCCAAGACTCTTCGCACCAACAAGCCTTGTGCTTTGTGCGGTGTCCATGGCCACTACTCCCATCATTGTCCTCACCTGACGCATTACCGTGCCTCCCTTGAGGTGATCCGCGAGTATGAGGTTGAACAAAATCAATCCGCCTCTCCCATTCTCGTGCAGTATGCTGCAGACCAGCCTGAGGATCACCCCGCTCCCATCCACATCCCTCCCCTGATGTCCAGATGACGGAGTCTATAGTCACCATTCTTTACCTATCCTCCTCTGCACGACCTTCGGAGCCTCGCCCGTCTGCAACCTCCCCCGTTGTGTCCCTTGATGCTCGAGATCACTCCACTTGTGTCTCTGTTGACCTTCGCAGCCCGAGTCCTCACCATGTTTCCGATAGCTCTCATACATCACCTTGTTTGAGTTTTTCTCATCCTGCCCCTTCCCCCCGCCATTACCGCTCGATGACTTCTGCCCCCTCACGCTGCCGTCCTTTCCTTTCATCCCCTCATGTATTGTCTTGTCACACCACCTTACGCATCCCCCCGTCCACATCCTTTATCGGTTACGCCGATGGTGCAAGTCGCTACTCCAGGAATCTTGCCTCGGCAGGGTGGGCCATCTTCACCCCCTTGCATGACCTCGTTATGTCTAACGGGGTATGCATTGGTTCTGCCACCAACAATCAGGCCGAATACGATGCAGTGCGTGGCCTACTAGCTGATGCTTTGCTGCATCGCATTCGCCATCTACACGTTCGTTTGGATTCCTTGCTTCTTGTCATGCAACTAAATGGTGTCTATCGAGTGCGTAACCCTGTGCTGTTTAGACGCTATTTACGAGTAAAAGTCTTAATACGTGCGTTTGAAACCATAACTTTCAACCATGTACCCAGAGACCAGAATCACTACGTAGATAGTATTGCAAACCATGTTCTAGATTGGCATTTATCCCACTCAATTCATACAAGACAATAACATTAAATCAACCATCAAAAGACGATGCATATCCATAATATGTGTCGCAAACCATATATTGATGAGTCCATCTACTCTGATACACATGACATGCCCATAGCATGTTCCAAAAACTGGGGGCACCATACGCCCCCCCATACATATACATACGACATGCCCATAGCATGTTACAAACAAAAAATGGGGGCACCATATGCCCCTCCATACATTCTAGGGGGCACCACCTGCCCCTACATACATCAGAAGGGGCACCATATGCCCCTAATCACTATCTGGAGGCTCCCGGGCCAATGGCTCTGCCCCTGCAGCATGTAGATCCCGCATAGTTTGACCGGCCATCGCCATGCGCCGCATGATACCTCGCCACTCCGAGGGGATACCAACACATGGCTCTATGTACTGGTCGTCTAAATCCTGCCACCCACGCTCTGATACTCCGGTCAATAGCTGCTCACATCTACGACGGATGTCCTCCAGTAGGGCGGCTGCACCATCATTTTGCGCTGCTCTCGATCCACTCGGACCCGTAGCTCCAGACGCTGCCGGTCGTCCCATATATCCGGCCGGTTTTACCGGTGCTATATCTACATACCAAAAGTCCCTGAATCAGTATCATTGTTTACTATTCAAAAAACTTTAAACATGCCCATATAAGAATAGCAATTTGTCACTTACCATCGGGCCCCCAAACTCGACCAGCCGGAAGTGGCAAATCCGGATCCCCATAGTAGCTCATCCCACTATAAGGGTAGTCGTCTATGTACAACGGCATCTGATCCCAATGGGCAAAGAACTCCGGTCGAAATGTTAGCCCGACCGCCCCTCCTCCTCCTTTGCAGAGTAGTCGTCCCCAACGACGCATCCTGGGCTCTCTCGGGCCCCCATCTGGAAGATGCACACGAGGCCTCAAGGTCGGGATCTTCTCAAAGAAGAAGGCGCACAACAAAGTCCCATAGGAGCAATCATGATTCACCTGCCGCCTGCATAGCGACAACTGTCGCTTTAGCGACACCAACATCATTTGGGCCCACCCAAAGTAGGTCCCACTCAACACACTCTCCACTATCATCATCTGCCCACAGGTGATGTGATGGAACGCCTGGGTGCCCAGGATTCGCAGCACAGCTGCGGCCACTGCACGGGTTTCTAGCCTCTCTAGATCCCCGATCGATATCCGAGTCCCCTTGACTTGGAACCCCGGTCGACAATGGCGTTCCACAAACTCCATGATATGCCGCCCCCGCGGCAACACTGGCTGCATGTCTCCCACTATCCCCAATGGTGGGAGGCCGGTCAGGAAGTACACATCCTGGACCATCAGTTCGATCCTGTGCCCCTGCACTACAAAGATCTCCTGATCTGGATCCCAGTAACTGATAATCCGGGCCAGTAATGGTTCCCCTGCTCTCATCAACGGGTTCTCCACAAACTTGAGAACCCCAAATCTGGCCAATACACGACGGACGCCCTGATCCGCCTGGATCTCTGCCCGAAGTGTTCCCGGATCCCTCTCTCTCCAGTTGACCCGTAACTCTGCCATACCTGCACAAACACATTCTCTTTGTCAGGGTACAGATCGGGCAAACCATAACCACACACAAAAACCCAACTCCCAACCATCAAACAGCACCAAGCCCCCCTCCCCTCCCAGGTCGCAGTTTTCTGCCCATTTATGGACCAGGTCGCACTTTTTGCCCTCAAACCTGCGTCCTGGGTCGCACTTTTTGCCCCAAAAAGTGCGACCCGGCCGTAGAGAGGAGGGAGGGGCTGTTTCTGGGGTGTTGGGCCCTAAACTGCAAATCTAATCCATCAAAATGCAAGAGGAAGGTTAGGCCTCTTACCTCCAACTGACAGATCTCGAATCCAACGGTCGGTTTGTTCACTACGTTCGCCGCAAGATTTAGGGCCTTCTCTCCTCTCCACATTCACCACAGCAACAATAGCAAATGAATGATTTTGGAGGGAAAACTGCCTCATTAAAAGAGAACCCCTGTTTCTTCTTTCGACTGCTGCGACCACACCGTAGCCCCGTTCGACAAACCGTCAGCACCGCTGGATAGATCTCACCCAGCTCTCAAATGGGTTTTACTTAGTTTTTGGTGATTTAATACTTCACCCGGACACATTTTTTCCACGAAGGGTCACTTCACCACTCCTTAAAATCGAATTTCCTCACTTACGACACTTGTACTTGGGGCACCACATCGCCCCCTTACTTGTCCATGTTCATGTTGATTTTCGTCATGAGTGCCCACTTTGTACTCATGTTTCTATGACCCCCCATTGGGGCCTTTACTGTGTGGCAGCACTCTACAGTCGCCCTTGTTTAGAGCATCCAAGTCGAGTCATCATTGCATTCATGGAGTCTATCCTGCGTCCTTTCGCACCCCACCATAGCCCTCCATCCTTCTTTGCTTGGTTCCTCCCTTGTGTCGCATATCATGACCTTCAGTCCCACTGTCCCCTATCCCTTTCGATATTGTGTCAGTCGCTGCCATGTCATTCATGCCCTTTATGCTCTAACAAGGGAAGTCGTCCATTCGCCACTCCATCCTCCTCCTTTCCACTATCATCATTGGTGTCAGTCTGTCTGTCGCTCTATTGTTCTTCTCTCGTGCCTTAGTTGAGGGTCTCTTATTGCCTCACCTACGGCGGACCTCCTTCTGTCGACATCAGCACATTTATTCCAGAAGCAAGGTCTAGAGGGCGGTGTACCTTGGTTCCAGCTTCCACTCTTGGTCGGTGCCTCGGATCAGGCAGGGGGATCTCTCACTTCCCTTTGACTTGATTACTTCTCCAGCTCCTTTCAGCATGATCGAGATGAGTATACTGGACAGTCCAGTGACCCAGCAGCAGCTCTTGATGATTCCCGGGCGTGTGTGAGATGTCTCGGCCCTCATGAGGGGGTGGCCCTGCAGGTAGCCCCCCACATGCCCGGATGACCTCTTCATTGCAGCCTTTGATGCCGCTCCAGATTTTGATGATGTTGGCCTTAGCCACCTGCAGCGCCTCCATGATTTGCATGTATCAGTCAGATTTTGTGAGCCCTTCCCCATTTACAGGGGGCATTTGGGTTGTATTTATCTCATGTACTCAGATGATATTGTACTAGTCCTGGCTGTTATCCCAGGCACAGCATGTATATGAGACTCTTCATTGTATTTTTATCTGGCTCTTGATTATGCCAGTTGTACTCTATGGTTCGGTCCCTTGTTCACTGGACACACTATTCTTTTGTACTTTGTCATGGCGGGCATAGGTATGCCTCCCCCGCCGCCTTCAGCACAGGTACCCTCTCATAAAAAGAGACTTGTTGCACCTGCGAGTCTCGTCTCCTCAGGGTCTAGTCCTTCAGCACACTATCTACCTCACACTTCTCTCTCTGACATCCCCTTTCGTTGTCTAGTGATTGTATTCTTACAACGTACTTCGGTCATACGATTTGCTCCTGACACTCGCACGCTGGGGGGCAATCTGTTACACCATTTTTTGGTCATCTCACCTTTTCTTATTAGATGGACCCAAGTACACCATGTAAGACTAGTTTTACCCCAAGTAAAACTGCTTTCACTATGTTAATTAAGGAAACCCCAAAAGGAATAATTAATTAAACCATAATTTAATTATTATTCCCAGTCATGTTTAACCCAAAAACAAAGAAATTAATGGGATACACCCATAGTTATCTTATTATTTTCTAGGAATAATTATTTAAATAATATTCCTTGTTAAATATGACCAAATCAACCACTATTAATTAAATAAATCATTATTTATTTGATTATATCTCAACCACTTCCTTAAATGGATAAATAAATCATTTATTTATTTATTCTTCACTAATCAAGGGATTTTGACCCAAGTCAAAGTCCCTTTCCCTCCAACAAATAATAATAAAATATTCCATAGAGGTGGATCTAGATTTGATTAACATTATTTTAATCATGCACCAAGATCTAGAATGACCCAATATTATGTTATAAATAGGAGGGTTTTCCCCATCATTCTTCACCTTTTGTTGCCTATTAGATCACTCTGGATCTATACACTTGGTCTCATTTTCTACCATTTTTCTCCCATTGAGCTCTATCTTCTACATTGGGTTTTCTACATCTACAAGAGAGAGAAAGCTTAGATCTGAAGTGCTGAGGACTACAAAGAACCCATCCCATTGAGGAGATCTGGATACACCTTCTTGTTTCCTCCAGGTGCCCTGTAATATAAAAATTCATTCAAAAATCGTGTTCTTGTCTTGTCTGTTGGATGCATGGAGCAAACTCTTTACTTTACTGCTTAATGTCTTTCTATTTATAGATCTGTTTGTTGCAGCGCTTTAACTACTAATTGCACAACAATCCTTCTTTATATTATTCTTGATAAGTACGCGTTACAAACAGCACAGATAACTCGCCGTCGGTCTACGGATGGATCTGAAACGGTCTAAGCACTGATTGAGCCAATAAAGGAAAACAAAATCTGATTCCTCGCTTGTTTGCTCACGCATTTAAATCATCCCGCCAAACAACTATGAGCAATCAACCAACCTCGCTTCAACATGGATAGTATTGCCTTTATTCCACCATCTATCGCTTGTTAGCGGCTTCTGGTCTACCGGCTTTCGACTTTGCTACCGTGCCGCATATTTCTACTTCTGTTTTGCATATCCTTTCATATCTTCTCTGTTGCCGGATATCGTCTTCTTGGAAATGGAAGGCTAATTCCCATCGCGTGCAGTAGAATTATGGGGCAACCTCACGCAACAAAAGGTCGAAGATTCAAAATTAACTTAAGCAAACAAGAGGCTAGCAAGAATCCATACATGACAATGGCGTTTTAAAAGCACCCTCCTCAAGTAACTAATATAGCAGAAAATATGGATGAAATGAACATGGAACAGTATATCACGACTAGGCCTATTTAAAGCGCTTGACTAATCCAAGTATGGGCACCAACTAGGATGAATCCTTACTTAAGACCAGTGAGCCACTCGCATTCTAGAACATGATACAAGAAGATAAATAACATGAAATGAGATATTATATTAACACATAAGAAAAGATTACATACTGTGGGATATCAAAGACCAGAATCCTCATTACAGTTATAACTCCTCCTCACTGAAACCCTACGGGCTCTGAGCCTTCATACAGAAACTTTACAAGATGTATACAAAGCCTTTCACTGCATAGTTTGCTGATAGAAATCTGGAACCCTTACAATGTATTCCTTTTTGGTTTTTATAGAGGAGATAGAAAGCTCTAGATAGTGAGGTAGGTGATACACATTTAATAATCTGATTTGAAACAAAGTGGCGGAAAACATTCACGCCCATACTTGTGAATGACTGAATATAATTGTTTGTACTTCGCAATCTACCTCTAGAAATAAATGAACTGGAAGAAAATCTCTTCAGGAACAGGGTATGAAGGTAATTCTTTGTGAACATTCTGTACGTTCCTGAAGGGAATTCAACTGAAATATCACCTTGAGAATGTTGCTTGCTAAGCACTGTACCTTCCAACATTTTAATTTAAATCCAAAATCTTTAATACAGGGCGCTGTGTTTCTCGGCCTTTCACTGATATTTTATGCTGCGAAATTAACATCTTCAACTACCAGAACCTACCCCTTGTATTTCTCTTAGGGGTTCGATGGATTTTCTTTCTATTTCCATTAATGAGGTCATGTCACAACAACTACCCCGAGCTTTCGGTCATAAACTTTTCCTTTGCAGGCAGACTTCTATATGCGTCCTCGACCTCTGTGGTGAAGGCGGAGATTGATGGAGGATTCCTATTGTTGCAACCTGCAAAAACACACAAACGTATTAAAGAAAAACGGGACACAGGGGTGGCGAATGCTATGGCGGCCATGGCAATGATGACACCGACTGAGCAAAATGGTGGGACGATGCGGGGTGGCGAAGGAGGATGCAGAGGGACATGATAAATGGACGTGGAGAAAACCCGTAACTTAAACACTAAAATATGACACCTAAATGGAGAACCTGAATGGTGGAGGGCAATGACAGTGCCACATGGGCGTACGAAAGGTCAAGTGGAGGGGGTTACGTGGAGACAGGCTTGGTTGGTCAAAGGGGTGCGTCAATCATTTTGGACCACGCGATCAAAAATGAAATCGACGGTTGAAAGACATTGTACAGCGGCGGAATGGTGGACCCGGGCATTATATAACTTGTGCTAAATCTCGTGCAACTTTGGAGGACAACCACCGTTAGATGAGGGCTGACAGATCTGACGGCATTGATGAATTCCGCTACCCGTCTTTGTTCTGACCTTTAATGCACGAAATGGGCGGTTTCAGTCATCGTACACTTGGACACTTGTCATGCGATCTATGGAATCGCTGGCTCCAAGGGAAATACCGCTCGCCCAGCAATGGCGGTGCGGAATTAACCGCCGGTTTTCGGGCGCGGGGGCCACCACGTATGATTTGATTGCGGGCCGTTGATTTTTATTGGATCGGACGGCTATGGCTTCACCCGAAAAACATAAGGTGATAAGCTCCCACCTGTCTAGCATACGGTCTTGCGCCTGAGTCTCATGGGAATCAAAACAGAGGGGGGGGGGGCTAAGATTTCGGGGGCTAGGCCTCATATAATTTAAATTGTGAATTTTAAACCTTAGTCTAATGTGCTTTTTAGGCTGAAAAGGTAACGATAGGCAGGGTATGGAGGTTTTTGGCCACGATAATAGGTTTGAAAGATCATGGGGGAGCATTAGGCCAAAAATTTAGGTCAAAGGGCTGATATGCACAACACTAGCCTAAGCTATGTTGGTGATAAGAGGCCTAGAAATAAAAATATTACTAGATGAATTTTAATTAAGCGTTACTTTTATGAGTTGTTCTTTAAGTCAATAGGTATGGAAATAAAACTTTGATGGTGTGAAGACTCGACTTCCAAAAACACTAAAAATGCACCTAAAAATGATAATCAATTCATTTTCTTTCAATGAAATTCTAGCTAAAGAAAGAGTTCGAAAATGCAATTCTTTTAAGAGACAATTCTTTCTTTGAACATAAAGAATAACTAAAAGAAAATATTTTTGTCTTTTCAACAATAACTCAAAATGAGACAAATTATCAAAGCTCCCAAAAAAATCCTTTCACTTTCAAAAACTTGAAACTACAAAAACAATTTTCCTTCAAAAGAAATTTACAAATTTTAAAAGCACTCAAAACTACAAAACTAATTTTGAGATCTACAAACTTTAAAAATATAATTGAATAAAAGTTTTAATATTTTTTTAAGAATGTTTTACTTAGTTGTTTAGCAAACTAAGGATCTATTTTTCCAGAATAACAAACAAATCAAAAAACACTCAGATATGTTTTCTTTATAAAAATGAAATTCAAAACCTATAACAATTTTTTTTCGAAGATTTGCAAAGAAACAAATAGATATATTTCTCAATAAAGGATGGATTTCACAATCAGGTCAGACTCAGCAAAAAGGAAAAAAACCAATGTAATCTGAGGTATTTCAAACTACCAATGCTTCGAATCACTACAAAGACCAAGTGAAAAGCAATCCAAAATGCAAAACTTCTAGAAAATCATCAAAACACAAATACCGTTGGAACTCATTCACAAAAGGCTTTTGACAGAAACAACGTCAATCTGGGCAGATACTAAAAAACTCTAAATCAAAATAAAGATAAACTGAAAAAAATAAATCTGTAGTTTTTCCAAAATTTTAACAGGGTCCGCAGGCTTCCAGAAGTAACAAGTGCGGTCCCGCACTGTTTACTTAAGGAAAGTGCGAAACTGCCCGCACTGTGCAAAAGAAAAAAGTACGGTCCCCAGAAAAGTTCAAGAAAACATAAAAGATTTCAAAATTTTCAAAAACAGAGAAAACCTAAGCTACCCAGGCAGATATCTATCAATCAAAAACTAGGAAAAACTTTTCCTCAAATCAAAATAAAAGAGAACCAAAAACAACAAGTTCTTTCCCCAGTGGAGTCGCCAATTTGTTGGGTGGATTAATCAATCTTGCAGACAAGACCGATCTCCCTAGTACAAAAAGGTAATCTAGCAACAAACAGCCAAATAAACCTATCTTTCTCTAAACATATACGATTTATAAAAGAATTCTATAAAGGTGTTTAAGAACTTACCGAAGATCCAATGCTCGTTTGAAGTCGTTGTCCCTCGTGCACTTGAAGGAGTTATCTTTGTAAACTTGCAGTCACAAACAAGAAAACATTAAATAGCACTTGAATAGTAAACATCATAAATCATGCTTATCATGGTGATCAAGGAATCCATGAAATAAACAGTTAACTAATAGCTTATTGAGAAAAATTAATTCATTTGTATTAACTTTAAAAGAAGGAAAACCTTACAACCTTAGCCTTGATGTTGAACAGGCCTTCCCGAGGTCCGAAGCAAGAATCTCCTCTACTTTGATAAGCTCTGCACTCCTCCAACCGAGAAATATAGAGGTATGTGATCTCTCCTCACAAAAATCTCAGTCAAATGAGTTTGAATCCCAACAGCACTTAACCTTAAATAATTCTAAAGCTTGAACTCCCCTTGAGGCTACCCAATTTCTCTTTTTATAGTGGAAAAGAGGAGGTTTCAGTTCCAACTATGAAGGGATAGAATCCTCCTTCAAAGGGATAAGCTCCTCACATCAAGGGGTTAGCTTCATAAGGTAAGGGATACATGAACCTCAAAAGAGCGGTTCTTCCAACGCAAGATTCTTTCTAGAGGCTTCTAGAATTTACTGAAAGTGAGCTTTTTTGAGTTTAATTGCGTCTTTTTAATCTTTACAGGGGTCCGCACCCATAACACAGAGAAAGTAGGCAAGATACAGAGAAAGTACGGTACTAGATTTAAGGAGATTTTTAGGAACTTTTCTCTTATTTTCAAGGCTTGACATGAGGAACTGATGTGTTAGACTTGCAAAGGAGGAAGTATGAGTCATAATGAGCTCATACACATAGCAGAATGTCAGGATGACAATTTTCAGTGCAACAGACATATCTATAGGATTAGATCTTATAGGATGGATGCTTTAATTCACCTAAGGAACCCTATGTTATGGATTGATTTTGTAGACATGGACAAGGATGTTTTCATTGAAACCCAAGCCATCACACCTGGAGAAACACCAGCCTATAAAACTGGAGGGAGGGGAGGAAAAACAGAGGAAGAAGAGGCAGGAAAAACATAGAAAGAAGAGGAAGCTAAAATAGAGGAAGAGGAAAAAAAGATTAAGGAAGAAGGAGAGAAACAAGTAGAAGAGAAACAGATCCCTAAGGAGACTTATAAGCCCTAAGAGATAGAGAAGCAAGGACATCAAACAAGTCTCTATCCAGGTAATACTGAGCAAGAAGTGGCTACAACATTGGCTGCATTGGGCACCCCTGTCAAGCCCAAAAGGAGGCATCCAAGGCAACGTCCCCTATATTTCAAAACAAGGAAGAGAAAAAGGATTAGGTAGGGGAAGCCACAGCCTCCTTTAAAGGTCCCTATCACTATTGATGAGTCACCAAGTAAAAAGGAAGAAGTGGGGGGGGCTAATGAAGGAAATATTGAGGAGATTACATCTCCTAAGGCCAAAACCAAGCCACCTATGACACACGTGGGAAGGCCCACCACTAGGGTAGTCACCTTAAAGAGACCCCAAGACAAAATATTCCATTGAGAAAGAGAAAAAGAGGACTTGCAAGAGAAATAAGGGTTGCTACAAGAGAAACAGGGGATGCTACAGGAGCATAAAGAGGAGCTACAAGAAGGAGAAACCACCTTAAAAGCAGATGAAATAGGCCTCGAGGAGCTTCAAGAGCCTGATCTAAAGCCCAACTTAGAATCCTACTACAATTTTTTTTAGGGAGGTAGGATTATACCTAAATATTTTGTATTCCCACTCCTCTATGAGTTGGAGATAGAGAGAGGTAGAACACATAGATGGATGAAAAATTCCAAATCCAGAAATGTAGAAGATATGAGCCTCGTGGAGTAGAAATTCACTGAAATGGGAAAGGAGTTGAATGATTTGAGACTAAGAGAGTCAATTATGAGGGAGCAGATACATGTAAAAAACACAAGGTTAAGATAGCAGCTGCAAGAGAAAGAGACACAACTTTCCACTATGACAAGTCTTTCTATGGAAGTTGTTGAGTCCTGATTTTGCTCACTTTTGATAGAATTCTAAGAACTTGATAACCCCCCATTTTGAACTCTTTTCGACTCCTAATTACTCCTAATTTTCCATATTACCTATGTTATGACCAAAATGGTGTTGTGTTCTCAAGGTATGCAAATTATATTAAAAAGTATCATTTTATCTTGTTCTTAAGTATTTCTAGAGGCTAAGTGTTTCCTAATAGAAATTATCTACAAATTTCAAGTTTGATTGATCGAGTCTTATGCAGATTAGTCATTATTCGAAGCAGCTCTATGATTTCCTATAGACAGCTTATTCTCACTGATTTCCTGCAGACACGCGTGATTTCTTGTAGGTGAATATTTCTTGTAACCGCCCAGATTTCCTGCAGCAGAATCGACAGTCGAGTATGTTCCAGTTAATTTCAAGAAAAAATGGGAACATGGGTTTAATGAGTAAATCCACCTACATGGGCGTTGTCCTATTGGCTTCCTCGAATTCATCAACAAAACCGCCCATATCTTCAGTCCCCTTCTCGAAATTCATGTTAGTAAAAGCTCAATCAATGTAACAAAATCATTTTGATCCATGCTTTCAGTTGTGGATCAAACTCAATAGAACTTATTTTCTTATTTTGTTTAGTTATTTATAGCAATTAGTTGCAGCATAGTAGTTTTCCTAATTCGGGCTAGTATATTCCTTTCAACTTGTGTAAATGTTATTATGCTCCATTTGCAAGCGAGTTAGTTAGTGGATGGGATATCAGACTTGGACATCACTGTAATACTTTTTAGATTAATACAAATATATGTGTTCTGTTCATTTTCTTGAGTAAACCCTTTTAACAGTGAAGGGGTTGTGAGTAAGGGAGGGCCCCCTTTCCTCACAACTCCATTAGTTACAGTTTGTGTTTCTTTGATTATTTCCATGTATTAACAGAATTATTTGCACAGCCTATTTGTTTCTCTTTTCTGAATTATAGCAGCATATGTGTAATGGTTAAATGGTGAATTTTGTTGGAAAAATGTGTTTGGAATCATTTGATCAAGTTTTGGTTTATGTGATGGTATGTTAAATTGATGTTTATGGTTGTTTTCTTGGTCCTTTATCTTTTCTTATCAACATCAGCAATCTTAGGAGCTGCAGAGGGATGATTAAATCGACTCCATAGCCTTTGCTGCCAAGTGTTGATAGAGAAAAGAGACATTAGAGTTGTGTGTGTGTGTGTGACTAGTTTAAATTATAAAAGCACTTGAATTATTAGCCTACATATATCTTGCGCAGCATCTCACAAGCTTACCTACCCCTGGTTGATAATTTATGTTTGTAAAATTATCAATCTATAATTTTCCTCAACATTTTGGCATTGTTGTTGGGGAGGTGCTAAGGGATGATATTGAAAGTGTTTTAGTATGATTTCTTTTGTTTGATATTTTTCAGGACTGGGGGAGTCGAAGTGGTAAGACATAGGGTAAGGCCTACACACCTGCAGAGATCAGAATTATCCAAAGCCATGTCCTGATTTTTTGGTAAGTAGAAGTTTTTTTTTTATTTGTTTGCATAATAGATGATTAGGGTCCAATATTTTCAAATGTTTTTGGTGGTGGTGTGACCACCACTTCATTCACTAATAAACTGGCAAGAACAAGAAAGTCTGCAAGAAACAAGGTAGCAAAGGAAGAAGAATCCGAACAGGAGGTTTGTAGTCCTAAAAAGGGCTTGGTCGTAGACCCTAAGCAGATCAATACTTCTAGAGAAAAATCTTGTGTTGGGAATATTCTGTTGCTACCCATTTAGAACCTCCTCTTACAAGTAAGTCAACATCTATGCTCGGTGGTCATCCTGAAGAGGAGTTCCTCATCAATCCTATTCAAGAACTGGAGTTCCAGACCATTGACTCTGAAGAATTTGTAGTTTACAAGGGTCCTACTCTCTCTTGGTCCGATATGGCCCATATAGAGGGTACTAGTAACACAGATGGGGACTATAATGAGAAGGAAGAGGAACTGGTCACATTTAAAATTCCTATCAGGGAGAATGGTGGAGCTACTCAGATGAAAAACATTCGTCCTTCAGCCTTGCCTCATTTTCGTGGTGTCTTTAATGAAGATCTTGATGCCTTCTTATTTGAATTAAATGTGTTATGCAGAAGCTATGACTATTATTCCAATGCTCATAAACTGAAATTATTTCCTGCTACATTGAAGGATGCAGCTCTCAGGTGGTTTATGGGTTTGGGCTCAAACTCCATTTCAACCTGGGATGAAATGAAGAAGGTGTTCCTGAAGAAGTATCAAGACTACTGTAAAACTAGAGACCTCAGAGAAGAAATTTTTGGCATTACTCGGAAGGAAGGGGGGGATATGAGGACTTGGTGTTGAGATTTCAATACAATCTGTAGAGATCCAAGATGAATCAACTGAGCATAGAGACCAAGATAACAATTTTTCTCAGGGCAATCAGACCGAAATTTCTGGAAATTTTGAACTTAATGGGAGTAGGTGATATATCAAAGTTGAGTTATGATAATGTGTGTGAGTTGTGTCGACGTTATTCAAGGGGAAATTGTAAAGTTGGAGGAGGATCAAGGGAAACTTCTTTCAGGCTTGTCAAATCAGTTATCAGAGCTGGAGTAACCAGAGCTAAAATTGGTAATTTATTTGAAATTTTTAAGACTGATATTATTATCACGTTGTCTTCACAATTGGATATTTTGGAGGCTAGGAAGAAATAGGATAAATTGGAGAAATCCCTGGCCATGTTCTACTCCAAATGCAGGAAGAAACATGCCTTAAGGGAATGTCTTGTAGATTGTATAGAGGTATGCCGAATTTGTGAAGCTGAGAATTCCACTGATCAATGTCCTTCTCTTCCCGAGATTAAAAAAACTTATCTAGCAGATGAGGGAGTTGTCAATGCACTGTATGTAATGGCACCTCAAAAACCATGGCAACCACGTCCTACAGGTATGTCACAACCGCATTTTCAAGTTCCTTATACTCAGTATAATATGTGGAATATTTCAATGCCCAGGCATCCCTGGCCTCCACAAAAACCTTGGCAGGGGAAATTTTCTTACTCTGTTGCACAAAATTTTCCATCTCAGAATTCCTATTCACCACAGCCCATACCGCAACAAATTGTATAGCCACAACAACAACAACTTCAGTTACCTACCCCACCAAATTAGCCTTGTCCCACAAAACTTCCTGCCCAGCCAATATCTAACACAAATAATAAAACCATCCAATGTTCTCACAATATTGGAGTGGTCACTTATCCCACTTTTCCTACTTATTGTATTTCACCACAACCTCTGCAGGAAATTTGTGTTCCTTTGCTGCAGGAATTTCCTGTGTCGCTGCAGGAAATTAAACTCAGATCAGGAAAAGGGATGACTCAACCTGAAAAAATGAAGCGATTATAAAGGAAGACACTCTGGAAATACTTGAAGTAGAAAAAACACCTGAACTAGTAGAAAAAACTACTTCAAAGTCATAAGAACATTCCTCATCCCATATTGTCCAGCCTCCTTTTCCAGAAAGGTTGGAGATGAAAATAAAACAACCTGAGTTTGATATTGTGTTTGAACTGAGGAATGTGTGCACTAAGATCCCGTTACTCCAAGAAATTAGGGATATCATGATTTATGCCAAAACAGTGAGGGAGCTATGTACCAAGAAACCAGGAATACAAAATAAAGAACCCTCCATAATTCAAGTAGGTGGGAAAATAGCAAGCCTTATGTCCACCATATTTGTTACTAAGAAATATGTAGACCCTAGAATCCCTTTGGTTACCACCTTTATCAATGGGTATTCGATAAGGAACACTCTAATTGAGTTAGGTGTAACCATCAATGTGATTACAATCAATACTTTATCTCACATATTATCCTTTGACTTACTTCCTACTCCTACGATGTTAGAATTAGAAAATCATTCTAAGGTAAATCCAGAGGGTGTATTAGAAGACATTGTCATTTCATTGGATTCTTGGGATTACCCTGCAGACTTTTATGTTCTTCAACCTAAAACTAAATTGAGAGGGCATCCTTTGATCTTGGGAGGCCTTCGTTAGCCACGGCAGATGCCTACATAGGGTGTAGGTCTGGAAACATGACCATCCCTCATGGAGATGAAGCTAATCATATCAATTTGTACCACCCTGATAAACCCCTCTTAAGATCAGAAAATACTCATTGGGTTGAAGAAGAGGAACGTAATTCAAAAAGTACCCAACCAGTTTTGACAATAGCCCAAGCCATGAGCCTTAAGGAAAACGCAAAGGAAATATTGATAAATTGTTGTATTTATAACCCTAATTTTTCACAACATTTGGAAGGGCAGTCCGGTCATAATATAGATATCATTAAGGACTTGTAGAATTTTTATGAACATAATATAAAATTTGAATTACATTCAACCCTCTTGTATGCATTCCCTGAATATTCAATGACTGAATGTGGAGGTAAGGTAATTGAAATTTTTCCTAGAAAAACTTTGAACATCAATTCTGCCTTAACTCCTAAACAAGAAAAACAATTAATTCAGACATTGAAAAACTTTTCGGATAAATTTTCTTCGGAATATATAGACATGAGGGACATTCACTTAAATACATGCATTCATCATATCTATATAGAAAGAAATTTCAGGCCTGTGAGACATCCACAAAGGCGGATGAACCCTGCTTTAAGAGAAATTGTGAAAAATGAATTGCAGAAATTTTTAAATGTAGGGTTCATCTATCCTATCTCAGATAGCTAGTGGGTATCTCCACTAGTTATTGTCCCTAAAAAGAATGGTAAATGGCAAGTGTGTTTTCCTCGCGTTGGTTAAATGGTAATTAATGGTGATGGACCTCGCCTTGGTTAATAACTGACCTTAATGGCCGGTAATCCAACGAGATCATTGCACATTCGACCTCAGCACCTACATTCATGTGCAATGAACTATACAAAAAGGGGAGAAGACGGTTTCCAGTAGATAGATTTCCTACAGAAAATTCCAGTGTTTGCATTTCCTGCAGCAACACCACTCATTTCCTAAAGAACAAATTTTAGACATAACATTATCCTAGAACATTCTGATAAAGTACTAATCATTTTCATTATTATTTTAGACCATGAAATATACAATTGTGCATATGATGAAGTTTCAAGGTGGGTTATCATTTCAAGATAAATTGAGTCGTCATCCAAGTACTGGACCGTTGTAAGGTAAGATCAAGCAGGTACAGTTTCCATTAGAAAATTTGAGGTAAAAAGGTAATGGTACGAAAATTTTTAAATATGCATGAATGTGAGACATGGTCACCTTCACGAACGAAAGAAGTTATGAGCCATTGTGTCATAAACTGAGTTCCATTCTCGATTATCATTACTCTAACATGTCCTTGGTTATCTTTCCAACAATTATTACGCAGGACAAATCATGATGGGAATCATGATCACGTCCTGCGTTTTTTGAAATTTTCCCTCTTAATCTCAAATATTTCCAAATTTAAAACTATCGTTGTCAAAGTTTTTTGTCTAATTCTTAGAAGCATTTTTTGAACTGAATCATCTCTGCTCTCTCCCACTCCTATTTACGTCGAGAATGCGATCTGCTGTCAGATTTGACCCTCAGGGTCTTGCACTACTGGACCCTGACCCTCGAAGAAAAGCAAGGTTGGAGAAGGCAGGATGGTTACCTCTGTTCCTGAAATTTAGTGGGCATAATTTGTAGGTAACGAAGTCTTTTTCCCTCAATCTGATTGGTGACAAAGCGCAGGTCAGGAATGTTCAATTTAGACTAACGAAGGAGTTGGTAGCTCAAGTTTGCGACATCCCACGAGAAGGGGATCATTGGTTCAAGAACTAGATATTTAACAAAGATATATGTGCACCCTTCCTCCGAAAAGAACATGCAAATCTGGATTGGAGTAAGTGAATCCCACGGGATTACCTTTGAAGTAAGTATCGGCATCTTTTGTTTTTCCTACAGAAATACATAACCTGTGAAGGTTGTTTCGGGCTAGCATTTTTGTTTCATATTCGTCTTCTCGGCCACTTCCGAGACAGACCCTTTATTTTTCCCTATTATCTAAGAATTTTGTTGTTAAAAATTTCCACTTCTGCCAAAGAAAGGGAAGCACACATAGAGGAGAACCTCTATCACCACAGGCTGATAAAAATTATCATGGCAGAGGTTCTACATAAACAAAAGAAAACATGGGAAGAATTATTGTCAGAGAATTACCTCATGGAGGATGAGAAGGACCTTGGTTCCTCAGAAACCAAGCAGGAAGAGCTAGCAAAAAAGCTGAAAAATAAATCATGAACCCATGGTCCACTAACAGAGGAGGTCAGGAAAGACGAGGAAGTGGTGGTGACTAGAAAATTGTAGGGAAAAATCCCAAGTCTAAGGGTACTTCTACCCCTGCCAAACGCTTTACAAGAAGCAAGGTTGCGAAGCTGGCAATAGAAGAAAATGCAGATGACGGGATAACACCAATTCACACTGATATAAAGATAAAGAAGCCTCGAGACTTATCAAAATGGAAAGGGAAGGTCAAGTTAACCGAGTTTATCAATAAAGGAGAATGGGAGGTTGCGTCCTTCCAAGATCAACCGTTGCAGGAGAGTAGGAATAAGATAGTTGAATACTGCCAAGGGCACAAGGAACTGAGTTTGCCCCAGTCCTCCTAAGAATAGCATGATGGGGAGGCAACTCACCAGAAAAATCAATCTCGGAAGGAAATGGAAGAAATCATCACTGAACTTATTGTGTCAAAACAGGCTCTGCGAAAGGAAAATGAGACCCTGAAGGAAAATAGCCTACGCATGCAAAAGGAGTTTGATGAGTGGCATAAGAAGGCATGCAAGATCATGAAGAAGAAACAAACCCAAATCGACCACCTGCAGAAAAATAATGAAGCATATCAGAGTCAAGTTCAGGCAGAATCCAAGAGGGCCCAACTAGATCATTTGGCTGCAGTAGTTCTAGCACAGGGCAAGGGTTGAACTTTTTCTTTCTAAAGTTGCACATTTTTTCTAACATAAGGGACATGAAAGACGCTAGGTGTAGGGGAGATGTTGAGTCCCGATTTTTCTCACTTTTGATAGCATTCTAAGACCTTGCTACCCCCCATTTTGAACTCCTTTTCACTCCTAATTACTCCTATTTTTCCATATTACGTATGTTTTGACCAAAAGGGTGTTGTGTGCTCAAGGTATGCAAATTATCTTTAAAAAGTATCATTTTATATTTTTCTTAAGTATTTCTAGAGGCTAAGTGTTTCCTAATAGAAATTATCTACAAATGTCAATTTTTACTCATCGAGTCTTATTCAGATTAGTCATTATTCAAATAAGCTCTACAATTTCCTTTAGATAGCATGTGGTTGCCGATTTCCAACAGACACGCCGTGATTTCCTGTAGGTGCGGATTTTATGTAACTGCTTAGATTTCCTACAGCAGAACCAGTGATTAAGTATGTTCCAATTAATTTCAAGCAAAATGGGAACATGGGTTTTATGAGGAAATCCACCTACATGGACTTTGTCCTATTGGCTGCCTCAAATTCATCATCAAAACCGCCCAGATCTTCAGTCCCCTTCTTGATAGTCGTGTTAGGAATAGCTCCAGCAATGTAATGAAATCAGTTTGATCCATGCTTTCAGTCATGGATCAAACTCAGTAGAGCTATTTTTTTTATTTTGTTCATTTATTGATAGAAATTAGCTGCAGCACAATATTTTTCCTAATTCAAGCTAGTATATGCCTCTGAACTTGTATAAATGTTATTATGCTCCATTTTCAAGGGGGTTAGTTGGTGGATGGGATATCATACTTTTACATCACTGTAATACTTTTCATATTAATACAAAGATATATGTTTTGTTTATTTTGTTGAGTAAACCCTTTTAACAGTGAAGGGATTGTGAGTAAGGGAAGGCCCCCTTTGCTCACAACTCCATTAGTTACAATTTGTGTTTCTTTGATTATGTTCATGTATTAACTGAATTATTTGCACAGCCTATTTGTTTCTCTTTTCTGAATTATAGCATCCTGTGTGTAATGGCTAAATGGTGAATTTTCTTGGATAAATGTGTTTGGAACCATTTGATCAAGTTTTGGTTTATGTGATGGTATTTTAAATTGATGTTATGGTTGTTTGCTTGGTCCTTTATCTTTTCTGATCAACATCAGCAACCTTAGGAGTTGTAAAGGGATGATTAAATCCACTCCATAGCCTTTCTTGCCAAGTGTTGATAGAGAAAAGATACATTAGAGCTATGTGTGTGTGATTAGTTTAAATTAGAAAAGCACTTGAAGTATTAGCCTACACACATCTTGTGCAACATCTCAGAAGCTTACCTACCCCTGGATGATAATTTATGTTTCTCAAATTATAAGTCTATAATTTGCCTCAACAGAAGCCATACAATGTAGTTAGCCATCCAAATCTTGTGCTCTTTTCCTCAAGGAATAGTGACTACGATTTCAAATAAAGAAATTAGCAAGTTATGGGTGTTTTCCTTTTCAAGACTGCATGCAATTTATTGAGTTTTGCAAACATGCAATCATGGAAGATAGGGAAAAACTAGCTGAGTTTTATAAGCATAATTTCATTCTAACATATTTGAATTTATGTGACCCCAATTCAAGATTGGGAGACATGCAGCTGATGGCATTGGAATCTTGGTTGACTCATGAGGAGGTAAGGGCTGAAGAAGTGAAAAAGGTGATGACAAAAGAAGAAAAGGAGCCCTTGTATATCAAATTTGAGCTAGTAAGCCCCAAGGTTTTCATCAGCAATCACAACCTCATCTCCTTTGATTATAATTTAGCACCTAAGTACATAACAACCTAAGATCAATCCATTCTACAATTTTAGGACACTTTTATAATGTTGGGAACAGAAATTCTACAAGCCTTTCAGAGAAGGTGGCATGCCTTACCACATATTCTACAAATCAGAGAGTATCACTCTTCTGAAAGGCTAAGGAATGCCTTGGAAATAACCCCATTGTACAAAAGAATAATGCAGAGACTGAAGATCAAATGGATAGGACTCAAAATCAGTCCACCCTTGTTTTTGGGATTACAAGAAGGAAGAAACCAAGAAGAGTAACAAAAGGTATGGAAAGAGATCAAGACAAATGAAGGTTTCTATCCACCAGAAGGCACACCATCTGAGGTGTTTTCAATGAATAAGTTTCTCAGAGGATGAGCAACACCTTTAGTCGTGGGGAAATGATATGTCCCTTTAATAGGTATATTTTGAAGTTCATTATGCTATCCTCCAACCCTTAAAATTATCCTTTCTCACATTGATTCACATTTTTTATCATAATATGCTTAGTAAGAATAGTAAAAGGTGTTTGTCATAGTGTGTGGCCTAATGTGATTAAATTTTAGGAAAAAGAAGCATTTTTTAGGCATTACTATGCAGGGGCTTGATGGAGACAAGAAAGACAGAATATAGGGGGGCTTATCCACCTCTTAAGGACATTGAGAAAGAAGAATTACAAAATCTACTAGATGCAAGGTTCATAAACCCCATCTCAGATAGTGAGAAGGTGTAACCTCTTGTTTTAGTTCCCAAGAAGAATGGGAAGTGGAGAATCTATGTTGATTACCGAGAACTTAACAAGGCTGCAAAGAAGGGCCATTTTCCTTTTCCCTTCATTGACCAAGTCCTAGATGGACTTGCAGGAAAGAAATTCTTCTCCTTCCTGGAAGGATTTAGTGGATACAACCAAATTTAGATAAGCCTTGAAGACAAATACAAGAACACATTTACATGTCCTTGGGGTACTTTTTCCTATAGAGTTCTTCCATTCGGTTTGTGCAATGCCCCTGCAACTTTTCAAAGGGAAGTTCTAAGTATCTTTGTTGAACTTGTTCATGACTATGTTGAGATATACATGGATGTTTTCACTCCTTATGGGTGTGACTTCCAGGAATATCTCTCTAATTTAAAGTCTTAAATAAATGTATTGAAATGAATTGCTCATTGAGTCCTAATAAATATGATTTTTTTATGAATGCAGGGATTGTCCTTGGCCATTCCATATTCAAGGAAGGGATACAGTTGACCCAAACAATATTTTCATCATTAAAAGGGCCCCTATCCATCAAAAACAAAAAGAGGTTATCAGTTTCCTTGGGTTAGTTGGGTATTATAGAATGTTCATAAAATATTTTAGTAAATTGGCTTCACCCTTGTTTGGATTGTTGATTAAAGATTTGGATTTTTGTTGGACAAACAATTGTCAAGAAGCTTTTGAAATATTGAAAAAAAATCTTTCCACTGCACCCATCCTCAGGGGTCCCAACTGGGAATTACCTTTCCATATAGACACAGATGACTCAGACAAAGTTGTAGGGGTTTCCTGAGGACAATTAAAAGACAAATTGCCTTATATTATCTATTTCATTAGTAATAACCTTTCGAAATCCAAGTTGAATTATATTGTCACTGAAAAGGAACTCTTCATTCTGGTGCATTCTTTGAACAATTTTAGGCATTATATCACTGGTTATCAAAATTTGTTTCATACTGATCATGCAACCATTAATTATTTAATGAATAAAATTGATCTCAATGCTAGGATAATTAGATGGTTGTTATTATTGCAGCAATTTGAATTTACTATTGTTGATAAACCAGGGAAAGATAATGTGGTTGAAAGGTTCTTGTCAAGACTAACCTTGCCTACAGGAAAGGAAGAAATTATAGATGATCACCTTATAGATGAAAATCTCTTTGCAATCTTGGTGCTTTCTCATTGGTTTGTTGATATAGTCAACTATTTGGTTGCTGGGAGGTTCCCTCCTAACCTATCCTATAAGGAGAAAATCAAGATTGTCATGAAACGCACCCCATTCACTTGGATTGGGGGGAATATTTTCATATTGGGGATAGAGCAGATACTTAGAAGATGTGTGAGTTAAGAAGAGGTATTTGATGTCCTCTAAACATGCCATGATGGACCTTGTGGGGGCCACTTTTCTGCTAAGAGGACATCCTTCAAAGTTCTACAATCAGGTTATTATCGGCCCACTTTGTATCGGGATGCAAGGAGGTACACCACCAAGTGTGATCAGTGTCAAAGGATGAGTAATCCAACACCCAAGGATGAAATTCCCTTACAACCTCAAGTGACTATAGAGCCATTTAAAAAGTGGGGCATGGATTTCATTAGACCTATTGATCCCCCATTATGACAGAAAATATATATCATTGTATGCATTGATTACTATCACAACTAGGAATAAATTCTTCATTCTGAAAGAAAAACATATAGAAGATAAAAACGGAGTGAGAAGGGAGAGCCTACCTTACCCCTGGGATGAGGTGGCTTATCACATCCTCAAATATATATCTTGTGAAGGGAGATTGAGTGTTGTATATGCCTACCACTTCATGATGCTCCATGAGTTAAGATTCAAAGCAAAATTGCCTATCCCTAAAAGACTTAGTGTTCCCCATTTCCTCTTGCAATCAATCATTGAAATGAGCCAAAAGGTGAGGGAGGGGAATCATCAACACCTTTCTCACTGTGGCCTCATGAATTTAATAATGATGGATACTTTAAGTCAATTAAGGAAACCTATGTTATGGACTGATTTTGTAGACATGGAAAAGGAGTTATTCATTGAAACCCAAGCCATCACAACTAGAGAAACACCAGACTCTAGCACTAGAGGTAGGGGAGGAAAAATAAAGGAAGAAGAGGCTGAAAAAATAGAGGAAGAAGAGGCAGCAAAAATAGAAGAAGAGAAGTAGAGATTAAGAAAGAAGGAGAGAAAAAAGTAGAAGAGAAAGAGATCCCTTAGGAGACTTCTAAGCCCCAAGAGATAGAGAGGAAAGGACATCAAACAAGTCTCTCTCCAGGGAATACCGAGTAAGAAGTGGTTGCAACATCGGCTACATTGGGCACCCCTATCAAGCCCAAAAGGAGGCATCCAAGGCAAGGTCCCCTATATTTCAAAACAAGGAAGAGCACCAGGATTAGAAATGGGAAGCCATAGCCTAGTTCAAAGGTCCCTATCACTATTGATGAGTATCCAAGTAAAAAGGAAGAAGTGGGGCCTAGTGAAGGAAAGATTGAGGAGATTACATCTCCTAAGGCAAAAACCAATTCACCTATGACACATGTGGGAAGGACCACCACTAGGGAATTCACCTAAAATAGACCCAAGACACAAACTACCATTGAGTAAGTATAAAAAGAGGAGTTGCATGAGAAACAAGGGCTACTACATGAGAAACAAGGGATGCTACAGGAGCAAAAAAAGGAGATACAGGAAGGAGTAACCACCTTAAATGCATGTGAAAAGGGCCTCCAAGAGCTTCAAGAGCTTGATCCATATCCCATCTTAGAATCCTACTACAAATTTGTTGAGGGAGGTAGGATTATACATAAAAAGTTTGTAGTCCCACTCCTCCATGAGTTGGAGATAGAGAGAGGTAGAACACATAGATGGATGAAAATTTCCAAATCCAAAAATGTAGAAGATTTGGGCCTCGTGGAGGAGAAATTCACTTAAATGGGAAAGGATTTGAGTGATTTGAGATTAAGAGAGTCAATTATGAGAGAGCAGCTAAAGGAAGAAAAAACAAGGTTAAGAGAGAAACTACAAGAGAAAGAGACACAACTTGCCACTATGGAAAGTCTCTCTATAGAAGCCATATAATGCAAACAACCATCCAAATACTATGCTCATTTCCTCAAGGAACGATGATTCTAATTTCAAATAAAGACATTAGCACATTATGGGTCTTTTATATTTCAAGACTACAAGCAATTTATTGAGTTTTGCAAACAGGTGTTGTGCTATTCAAAAACCCCCATTATTTTAGAATAGAAGCCTTAGAGAAAATAACGGAGACCCTTCTAAATTTTTAGGATAAGACAATAAAATTGGTGTGACTTAAAAACAAAAATATGAATCAAAGTCATAAGTTTGTTGCCTTATACACTTAAGCAGAAAACCCAAAAAATCCTAAACCGTAATCACAAATCGCAGAAACAACAAGCAACATGCCAAGCCCCTCCACATGAACTTTTCAATGCCATATCGCTCAAAAGCTTGAAACATTTGAAAAAGGCTTTCTAGGGGAAAATGGCGATAAAGGCAGAAAAATAAAAATAAACGAAAATGGTCCTCGACAAAGATATATGTCATAAATAACGATTAGTGGGATCCGCCTTTGCTACGTCACCAATCACAATTGCAAGATCGTAATTTCTCCCGCTATCAGATATTCCACCCCGCTTTCATTTCCTCGATGCAATATATCACATCGCATCTTTTCCATCTATCATCTTTTCTGCCTTCCAATTTCGTCGAGGTTGCGATTACGATGCGATATCGCATCGCAACATCATTCATCTTTCTGTTTCCCTGCCAACGTTTCAAAGCTTAAAAAATCATTTCATAGATTAAAGAATCGTTTGAAAAGGGAAACATTTCAATCACAATCGACAAAAAAAAGTGCACTCAGTGTTTTGATACCTTGACACACATATGAAACTGTGATGCGGGATGTTTAATTTAAAATGTTTAAGTGTCCATTCAGGCACGTGAATCCACATTTTCCCTAAATGCATAATTATAATGGTACGATAGCTCTGAGCCTCCAAACGAGATTTGATTTACGGCTAATCAATATTTTAGATTACTTTGCATGTGACACTATATTCTTCATCATTTTGGTTTAATTGTTACATCTCTCCCGCATATTGTTTATTCACTACTTGTTCTTCTTATTCGCAGGCAAGTCCATAAAAACAATATTTCTTAGAGATGTCTGAGGCTGCTAAAAAATCAAAGAAACCTATGGCTCCTACTAATCCTACACCTTCCATTGTTGAAGTAACTAAGATGTCGCCACTGATTTCATATACAGCATGCGCTACAGAAAGTGGTTCTGCTTCATGGGAATCAATGTACAGGATTTTTGAAGATGAAAACCCCCGCATGATCAAAAGGACAGCTACAGCAAATTCCCATAACACCTCAAAATCTAATATTTTTTATGTAGCCAATTCTTTTCTTCATATAATTTCTACACGCCCTAAGATTTTACCATATTCAGATATGGTGAAAAGGATTATTTATAATCTTAGCATTGGTGACATAACCTTTCTGACAACAAGAGGCACAATGATGGGATCATTCCAAGCAGAGGATTTGAAGAGAATTTACCATATACCAAACCCCTAGAAGGTGTATGGAAAATATTTCCTTGAGAAATTTGCAAAAGAAAAAAAGCTGCAGTCAAACCCTATAAATCAGTGGAGGAATAACCCCAACAAACACAAGCATGATTACAAGGGTATATATTTCACTACTTCTCTAGCTGGTCCCTACTGTTATGTTTCTGCTATGATGTGTAGACTATTTGGTTCACCAAATACAACTAAATTCTCCATTGAATGGGTCCCTCTTATGCATGTCGTCACAAAATCCTACATTATGGATTGGGGTACCATTTTGTCAAACAATATTGCTTCCTAGATCCTTGAATATAGAAAAAATTGCTCTTTTACTTCCAATAAAATCCCCTCATTCTTTATGATGCGTACATCATGGATGTTATATGTTTTACCTCTGATTTTCCAACCAGGGGTTAGAAATGGACCATCCAAGATCCCACCCCTATTCTTGTTTACCATGATATTCTATGGGAATCTAAATATGAACCCTATTTTTACAAGATTTTTCATGGATTTATTCTGCCACTCTTCCAAGCTGTCTTTAATGAAAAAACCCCAAGATTGTCTAAAGAATACCAAGCTGACTTTACAGGAGTAGGGAAATGGATTGGTGAGGATTTATTTATATACGTCAGAGTTTATGGAAGCATTGTTCAGCCCCATGCACTCCCACTATATGTGCCAGAAAAACTTCTAGCCAGAGAAATTGCTTACCAGACAATGGGGCATGGATTGACTAAAGCCATGAAAGAGGAAAAGAAAGCTTCATGGCCTACCTTTCCCATTCACTGTGGTGTTTATGCATTGGACAATTTCAAATATGCTTGATTATAAATTGATCAAATCCAATTTTTGAAATTATTTACAATTCCTAACAGACAATTTGATCCAAATAAAGTTTCTCTAAATTTTACAACTCAGGTAAAGATCAGACACTTCATTAATGAGGATGATGATTATGATGAATTATTTGAGTCTGCTAATACTTATCTAGATGTTGAAAATTTGGCAGCCATGCGTCTCAACCCTAAACAAAAGGAATAGTTCAAATAATACATAAACAATAGATTGGAAAGTATTCCTCAAGACATTTTAGAGGTATCCCAACATATTACACAGAAAGTTCAATAGATAGAACATGAAAAAGAGTGGCCTCCTAAGGATATTGAAGTCCTTAGTATATCAAAAGAATTTAATCCCACAGAATTACAAACTAATAGACCACTGTTTTTGAGTGATTTACAAGAATTCTGCAAAGACTTCAATCAGCAACTTATTGGAGATTAAGAAGTGGTGATCATTGATCATCCAGAGACAGTCGAAACACCTCATGAAAAAATTCAGAGCCCATTCAATGTTGGGTCTGCTAACAAATATGTTAGCACAGAAGGAGTTTAATTCATCCCAGCATACTTAACATCTGAAATAGTTTTGAATATAGAGGAAATCCCTCCTTTCGATATCTTTTACAACCCAAAACATAAGGTTGTCATGAGCAGACAAAGGAAAAGGAGGAGAATTGAACAATCATAGGCTCTAGTTCCTAGTGATGGGCCCATGGATATAGTTTGAGAATACCATCAATTAGATCCATCTCAGGATCTATCAATGTTAACTCAATTCGCAGGTGCTTATGCATCTGCCTCAATTGATAAAGCCACGAAAGTGCAACAACTAGTAAAGGAGAAGGATGAGAAAATCCTTTATCTATAACAATAATTGTTGGAAAAAAAGTAGAGTATTAACCTCCAGCTGCAAGCACAAGTCACACAACTCCAGCAAATTATGGATTAACTAAAACCGCAACATCAATCTGCCATTGGTTCCAAGGATGCCCAAATCCACCAACTACAATTTACTGTGGAAAAGTTCAAAGATAATCCAAAATTGGATGATTTTAAATAGGAATCACTTGAAATAAACACTTTGTTGGCTCAGAAACAAGTGGTGTTATGTCAAAAACTATCTAACATAAATGAGTTGTGTGAGAAGTGTGATTCACTAATGAATCAAGTAGCTGACGAGAGGATCAGCTTTGATGAAATTGATGATAAATTCTCTCAATATGTCACCTGGAAAGATACTGCAGAAGGTCGAAAGGTCAATATTCCTAGGATTGAAGATTCTAAAAAGGAAATCTTATTCATTGATTAGGATATACAATTAAAGCAGGCCAAAAGGGAAATTTTCAAGGCAAGAGATGTTGCCAATAACATTGTTGAAACAGTGAACCAAAACCTCATTGTTGCCAATTTAATTGATAAATTCCCACCTGGTTCTCTACCTGTTGTGAAATATTTGATAAGACAGTGGCAAGAGATGTCTAAAATGAAGGAAGAAAGCATCATAAAATTGGTGAATCTTGATTGGGACAAGTACTGGAAGCACTTAGTCAAGCCACATAGTCAATGGTTAACGTTGTGTTGTCTAACTGACACTTCTTACCTGATGCCTCCACTATCAGATGCATTCCATACAAGACAGTTGCACGTCAATCCATGCCAACCTCCTGAAGTTCATCCTATGATAAACATCCTTCAACTCAAGTAACGAATGACAATAGAGACAACACCACGCTCATGAAGCGAGTCATCCCAACAAAATCTATTCTGTTTTTATTTTACTTGTTTTAAGGAGATTTGTTTAAAACTTCTCGACACTTTATGTATTTTCTATTTTTATACTTTTTATTTTACTATATATACCCTTTCATGTATTTGAAGAAAGGGTCCTGAAATTTTGAAAAGAAGACACTACAGTAGTTGCACTTTTGTACTCTTAGAGTTTCTCTTAATAGAAAGGTTGGACCAAGGATTGTTTTTCAAATGAGCAGAGTTAAGATATATATGGTATTTTTATCTTTATGTTGATGTTTTGTTTCATATGATAAATAGTTTAATTTCCTTATCATGCTTTTGTTAAATGTATCTTTTTAAACACAATCTAGCATTAATTCACTTCTGAACATGCTTAGATTTCCATTTTTAATACATGAAACTATTAATTGCGATATGTGCTTAACCAACTGATTTGATTAAATATTTAATCAAAACAATTATCTTAAATTTTTTTACATTTCTATAAGTGCCTGATAAATCTTCATTTACATATACTTAAGATCATCTTTTAAATCACATATAAGAGAAATATAATTCATCCAAGGATAGAGATAGTTTATATAATTTTTATGATTGTTGTTACTCTCATTCATCAAGTCACAGTTAGTTATAAATACCACCCATCCACACAATTATATTTCATTGGGAAACTGATCCCATAATCCCTAGTCGGAGCCACTATCTCAAATGGATAGGGGACAGTTTTTAAGTTCCCGACTGGGTGGTTTTCCCCGATGTTGTTGCAGTGATTTTAGAGGCATCAAAATTTTTGGCACTAAAAGGATGGCATGAAGACTATAAATGGCACCAAATCCTAATTCTAAAATCAAAGACCATCAAAAGAGTCAATACCCCTCCAAATATCTTACAACTTCAAGCCCATGTGCAAAATCTCCTACCTCTAGATCAGAAGATGTTCAATCTTCTCCCAAGTCTCCTAGTTCAATTCCTAAAGAACTCTTCCCTAACCATACTCTAGAATCACCTGAAGTACAGAATTTAATAAAGAAATTAAAATAAATTTCTATTTCAACAGGAAATCACGTGCTTTTTGAAGCCTCTGAAGGAAGTGTTACTTCAATTTTTCAAGGTACCGGTGTACTGACTCGTAGGAAAACTCCATTTGAGTTTCCTCCTCATTCCCATCGCAAGAAAACTCCAACATTTAAAACTCAAACATATGCTAGTGAGATTCTCTCATCTTCTCCTCTGAAAACTCCATCATTCATTCCTCCTTCATTTCCATCCTCCCAACCAATTTCCTCATCCATTAATATCTCTTCACCTCAGTCAACTTGTTTTGTCTGAAGTAGTAATAATTATGTGGTTGTTTCTTCTTCAGCTACATCCACCTCTGCAATAATTCTTCTTCTTCGAATCCTCCTTCAGAAAAAACCAATCCTATAGGTCATACAATAAAAAATAGACCATGGACCAACCCAGGAGTTTTTCAATTAGCACGTCCTTTCCATAATTTACCTAAAAATCCAGAAAGATGGTTGCCTAAGTATAATCTTGATGATGATCTCTTTTTTGAAGAGCACCTCCACAATTTTATGCTTGCAATGAACCTTAATGCAGTCTCAGAAGAATATTGTGTAGTAAGGTTGTTTCACTATAATTTTCAAGGATCAGTTGGATCGTGGTACTTTTCATTACCATTAGTTACTATTACTAGTTGGGACATATTCGAAGAGAAATTTCTGACTAAATTTGGTGATTATCATGCTAATTCTACTCTCATAAATTATCTTTCAAATCTTAAATAAAATTCATGAGAAAAGATCAAAGATTTCAATTCCAAATTTAACAAATTGTTGAATAAAATCCCAACTACATCCAAACTTGGTGTAGATGTACATATCGAATGGTACATATCCTCTCCCCCTTATAATATATCAATTAGTATGTATATATCCAATAAGGCTACCTTGGTAGAAAACATTAAAGAATCCATGTATGTAGAAAAGAAAATTCTTGCTCTAGAGAAAAATATTGCTCGGGAAGATAGAAAGTCTACAAAAATCACATTCAAGGATGAGCCCAAAAAGAAAACACATAAGGATCCTTTCGATCTTGAATTTTTACCTAAGGATTACAATTTGAATGCACAAACAATACTGTAGAGCATGAGGCACTGGTCCAAGGCTTGTATAAAGCAATAGATCTTGCTATCAAATACCTTCAAGTATATGGAGATTCTGAAATTGTTATTAAACAAGTTATAAATACTATTCATTGTGTTTCTGGCCATCTCAAACATTATCAGTGATTATTGCAAGCTCTTACCTCACATTTCTTAGCATAAAATATCTCCCCCATACCAAGGCTTCAAAATTCAAGTGCAGATCTCCTAGCTAATGTAGCATCTAGATTTATTCCATCTTTGGATTATAGTCCAGACAGATTTTCCATAGAATTAGTTTTTCACCCATCTAATCCTTATAATGTCACCAATTAGAGAGTATTTAATTATGATGAAGACATTCTAAGTTTTCTAACATCTGAAGGATCATATGATGAATATTTGATTGATGAGGATGAGCATGAAAGACAGTAGAAACAAAATGTTGATGAAAATGCCATACCTAGATCTATAGTAAAGTTTGAAGATATTTATGACTTAAAAGACATATTTAAAAGGGTTACTAATTGTAAATTCCAAAGTTCAACCTTGAGATTTGAACTAGAAAACCTTGGAACTGATCTGAGACCCCAAAACATCAATCTAGGACTTGGTCTCTCATCTGATGAGAGAGTAGCCTTCGTTAATTTATTGAAGAAATATAAGAATATACCTGCATGGAGCTATGAATTGGTGTATAGAAAACAAGTTTTGCTGCGAATTGAATTTCAGATCAGAACTTTCAATGTGGAAGAATATTTGGGTATAGAGCTTAATCAGGCACAGTAGTAGAGAATCCTGCAGCTCAATGAGTTGGATGAGATTAGGCAGGATTCTTTTCAGCATATTGATCTGATCCAAAAACAACAGGCTAAATGGAACGACATATACATTAATAAAAATCAGTTCAAAGAGGGAGACTGGAATTGTTGTTTGTTTCAAAATTTAAGAATTTTAAAGGGAAATTTAACACACATTGGTTGGGCCCCTATGAAGTTGAAAAAGTTTTTGATAATGGATCTATTCGGGTTAAAAAAATTGATGATGGGAATTTTACCTTCTTGGTGAATGGGCACAGACTCAAGCTATATCAAAAACCCCAATCTAAGGAGGAATTTGTGGAAGAAATTGTGAAGAAGAAGGAGTTGGAAAGGGTGGGAAAGGGATCCATTCCTTTCACTACCTCCTCTTGATTTCCTGTTGATACATTGAGCTCACTTTGTTCCTCCTCGTGCTCATTAAACCATGAGAGGAATTTCTATTGGGTACAGGTTTATTCCTTTTTCCAAGCCCAATGGACTAGTTACTAAAAAGGAACACCCTTGGTGTCTTCTTTTTCAGTATTTCAGACTCTCCAAAATTGAAATTTGTCAAGCATGGTTTTCCTTGGGCTCGTTAAAATCACAGGTCGGTAGATCCTTTGGGATCCTCTCAATAAATTATGTTTTTCAGTTAATTTTTGGATTTCTCATGTTGGACTAATGTGGGGTTTCTTAAGGCCCTCCTTCCAACAATCTTGGCCCATCGACATCGGCAAATTATCTGGGTCCAAGATCAGAGCCTTATGATGCCTTGAAGCTTGTATGCCTTAATGACAGGCTATCTCGCCAGCAGCAATGGGGATTCACCATGGCTCCTTGACTGTTGGATCCTACAGGGGGGTTCGAAAACAGCTCATATATTAAGAACTGGTGGGATGCATTAGATGTACCTTGGTCCTCACTCTAATTAATGGTGATGGACCTCGCCTTGGTTAATAACTGACCTTAATGGCTGGTAATCCAATGAGATCATTGCACATTTGACCTCAGCACCTACATTCATGTGCAATGAACTATACAAAAAGGGGAGGAGATGGTTTCCAGTAGATATATTTCCTATAAAAAATTTCAGCGGTTGCATTTCCTGCAGCAACACCACTCATTTCCTGAAGAATAAATTTTAGACATAACATTATCCTAGAACATTCTGATAAAGTACTGATCATTTTCATTATTATTTTAGACCATGAAATATAAAATTGTGCATATGATGAAGTTTCAAGGTGGGTTATCATTTCAAGATAAAGACAGTTGTCATCCAAGTACTGGACCGTTGTAAGGTAAGATCGAGAAGGTACAGTTGCCATCAAAAAACTTGAGGTAAAAAGGTAATGGTACGAAAATTTTTAAATTTGCATGAATGTGAGACATGGTCACCTTCACGTACGAAAGAAGTTATGAGCCATTGTGTCATAAATTGAGTTCCATTCTCGATTATCATTACTCTAACATGTCCGTTGTTATCTTTCCAACAATTATTGCGCAGGACGGATCATGATGGAAATCATGATCACGTCCTGCGTTTTTCGAAATTTTCCCTCTTAATCTCGAATATTTCCAAATTTAAAACTATCATTGTCAATTTTTTTTGCTTAAGTCTTAGAATCATTTTGTGAACTGAATCACCTCTGCTCTCTCCCGCTCCTAGTTATGTTGAGAATGTGATCTGCTATCATATTTGACCCTCAGGGTCTTGCACTACTGGACCCTGACCCTTAAAGCAAAGCAAGGTTTTCTTATCAACATCAACAACCTTAGGAGTTGTAGAGGGATGATTAAATCCACTCCATAGCCTTTGTTTCCAAGTGTTGATAGGGAAAAGAGACATTACAGCTATGTGTGTGTGATTAGTTTAAATTAGAAAATCACTTGAAGTATTAACCTGCATATATCTTGTGCAACATCTCACAAGCTTACCTACCCTTGGTTAATAATTTATGTTTGTCAAATTATAAGTCTATAATTTTCCTCAATAGAAGCCATACAATGTAGTTAGCCATCCAAATATTATGCTCTTTTCCTCAAGGAATAGTGGCTACGATTTGTAATAAAGACACTACCGTGTTATGGGTGTTTTCCTTTTCAATACTACATGCAATTTATTGAGTTTTGCAAACATGCAATCATGGAAGATAGGCAAAAACTAGCTGAGTTTTATATGCACAATTTCATTCTAACATATTTTAATTTATGTGACCCCAATTCAAGATTGGGAGACATGCAACTGGTGGCATTGGAATCTTGGTTGACTCATGAGGAGGTAAGGGCTGAAGAAGTGAAAAAGGTGATGAAAAAAGAAGAAAAGGAGCCCTTGTATATCAAATTTGAGCTAGTAATCCCCAAGGTTTTCATCAGCAATCACAACCTCATCTCCTCTGATTATAATTTAGCACCTAAGTACATAACAACCTAAGATCAATACATTCTACAATTTGAGGACACTTTTAAAATGTTGGGAACATAAATTCTACAAGCTTTTCAGAGAAGGTGGCATGCCTTACCCCATAGTCTACGAATCAGAGAGTATCACCCTCCTGAAAGGCTAAGGAATGCCTTGGAAATAAACCCATTATACAAAAGAATAATGCAGAGACTGAAGATAAAATGTATAAGACTCAAAATCAGTCCACCCTTGTTGTTGGGATTACAAGAAGGAAGAAACCAAGAAGAGTAACAAAAGGTATGGACAGAGATCGAGACAAATGCAGGTTTTTATCCACTAGAAGGCACACCATCTAAGGTGCTTTGGGATGTCAGAGAGGCCACCAGGGCCATGAATGAGCTTCATATGGATGAATAAGTTGCTCAGAGGATGAGCAACACCTTCAGCCGTGGGGTGATGATATGTCCCATTAATAGGTATATTTTGAAGTTCATTATGCTATCCTCCAACCCTTAAAATTATCCTTTCTCACATTGATTCACATTGTTTATCATAATATGCTTAGTAAGAATAGTAAAAGGTATTTGTCATAGTGTGTGGCCTAATGTGATTAAATTGTAGGAAAAAGAAGCATTTTTTAGGCATTACTATGCAGGGGCTTGATGGAGACAAGCAAGAGAGAATATAGGGGGGCTTTTCCACCTCTTAAGGACATTGAGAAAGAAGAATTACAAAATATACTAGATGCAATATTCATATACCCCATCTCAGATAGTGAGAGGGTGTAACCTCTTGTTTTAGCTCCCAAGAAGAATGGGAAGTGGAGAATTTGTGTTGATTACCAGGAACTTAACAAGGCTGCAAAGAAGGGCGATTTTCCTTTGCCCTTCATTGACCAAGTCCTAGATGGACTTGCAGGAAAGAAATTCTTCTCCTTCCTGGAAGGATTTAGTGGATACAACCAAATGTAGATAAGCCTTGAAGAAAAATACAAGAACACATTTACATGTCCTTGGGGTACTTTTTCCAATAGAGTTCTTCCATTCGGTTTGTGCAATGCCCCTACAACTTTTCAAAGGGACGTTCTAAGTATCTTTGTTAAACGTGTTCATGAATATGTTGAGATATACATGGATGTTTTCACTCCTTATGCCTGTGACATCCAGGAAAATCTCTCTAATTTAAAGTCTTAAATAAATGTATTGAAATGAATCGCTCATTGAGTCCTAAGAAATGTGATTTTCTTATGAATGCAGGGATTGTCCTTGGCCATTCCATATTCAAGGAAGGGATACAGTTGAACCAAACAATATTGTCATCATTAAAAGGGCCCTTATCCATCAAAAACAAAAAGAGGTTATGAGTTTCCTTGGATTAGTTGGGTATTATAGAATGTTCATTAAATATTTTAGTAAATTGGCTTCACCCTTGTTTGGATTGTTGACTAAAGATTTGGGTTTTTGTTGGACAAACAATTGTCAAGAAGCTTTTGAAGTATTGAAAAAAAATCTTGCCACTGCACCCATCCTTAGGGGTCCCAACTAGGAATTACCTTTCCATATACATGTACATGACTCAGACAAAGTTGTAGTGGTTTCCTGAGGACAAGTAAAAGACAAATTGCCTTATATTATCTATTCCATTAGTAAGAACCTTTCCAAAGCCAAGTTCAATTATATTTTCACTGAAAAGGAACTCTTCGTTCTGGTGCATTCTTTGAACAAGTTTAGGCATTATATCACTAGTTATCAAAATTTGGTTCATGTTGATCATGGAGCCATTAATTATTTAATGAATAAAATTGATCTCAATGCCAAGATAATTAGATGGTTGTTATTATTTCAGAAATTTGATCTGACTATTGTTGATAAACCAGGGAAAGAGAAAGTGGTTGCAAAGTTCTTGTCAAGACTAACCTTTCCTATAGGAAAGGAAGAAATTATAGATGATCAACTTCCATATGAACATCTCTTTGCAATATCAGTGCTTTCTCATTGGTTTGTTGATATAGTCAACTATTTGGTTGCTGGGAGGTTCCCTCCTAACCTATCCTCTAAGGAGAAAATCAAGATCGTCAAGAAACACTCCCCATTCACTTGGATTGGGGGGAAGATTTTCATATTGGGGCTAGATCAGATCCTAAGAAGATGTGTGAGGGAAGAAGAGGTATCTGACATCCTCTAAGCATGCCATGATGGACCCTGTGGGGGGCACTTTTCTGCTAAGAGGACATCCTTCAAAGTTCTACAATCAGGTTATTATCGGCCCACTTTACATCGAGATTCAAGGAGGTACACCACCAGGTGTGATCAGTGTCAAAGGATGAGTAAGCCAACACCCAAGGATGAAATTCCCTTACAACCTCAAGTGATTCTAGAGCCATTTAAAAATTGGGGCATGGATTTCATTATACCTATGTATCCCCCATTATGACAGAAAATATATATCATTGTATGCATTGATTACTATCACAACCAGGAAGAAATTCTTCATTCTAAAAGAAAAACATATAGAAGATAAAAACGGATAGAGAAGGGAGAGCCTACCTTACCCCTGGGATGAGGTGGCTTATCACATCCTCAAATATATATCTTGTGAAGGGAGATTGAGTGTTGTATATGCCTACCACTTCATGATGCTCCATGAGTTAAGATTCAAATCAGAATTTCCTATCCCTAAAAGACTTAGTGTTCCCCATTTCCTCTTACAATCAATCATTGAAATGAGGCAAAAGGTGAGGGAGGGGAATCATCAACACATTCTCATTGTGGCCTCATGAATTTAATCATGATGGATGCTTTAAGTCAATTAAGGAAACCTATGTTATGGACTGATTTTGTAGACATGCACAAGGATTTATTCATTAAAAACCAAGCCATCACACCTAGAGAAACACCAACCTCTAGCACTAGAGGTAGGGGAGGAAAAATAAAGGAAGAAGAGGTTGGAAAAATAGAGGGCTGGAAAAATAGAGGAAGAGGAGGCAACAAAAATAGAGGAAAAGGAAGTAGAGATTAAGAAATAAGGAGAGAAACAAGTAGAAGAGAAAGAGATCCCTTAGGAGACTTCTAAGCCCCAAGAGATAGAGAGGAAGGACATCAAACAAGTCTCTCTCTAGGGAATACCGAGCAAGAAGTGGTTGCAACATCGGCTACATTGGGCACCCCTGTCAAGCCCAAAAGGAGGCATCCAAGGCAAGGTCCCCTATATTTCAAAACAAGGAAGAGCACCAGGATTAGAAATGGGAAGCCATATCCTAGTTCAAAGGTCCCTATCACTATTGATGAGTATCCAAGTAAAAAGGAAGAAGTGGGGCCTAGTGAAGGAAAGATTGAGGAGATTACATCTCCTAAGGCAAAAACCAATTCACCTATGACACATGTGGGAAGGACCACTACTAGGGAATTCACCTACAATAGACCCAAGATACAAACTACCATTGAGTAAGCATAAAAAGAGGAGTTGCAGGAGAAACAGGGGCTGCTACAGGAGAAACAAGGGATACTACAAGAGCAGAAAGAGGAGATACAGGAAGGAGTAACCACCTTAAAAGCATGTGAAAAGGGCCTCCAAGAGCTTCAAGAGCTTGATCCACAGCCCATCTTAGAATCCTACTACAAATTTGTTGAGGGAGGTAGGATTATACCTAAAAAGTTTGTAGTCCCACTCCTCCATGAGTTGGAGATAGAGAGAGGTAGAACACATAGATGGATGAAAATTTCCAAATCCAAAAATGTAGAAGATGTGGGCCTCATGGAGGAGAAATTCACTTAATGGGAAAGGATTTGAGTGATTTGAGACTAAGAGAGTCAATTATAAGGGAGAAGCTACAGGAAGAAAAAACAAGGTTAAGAGAGAAAATACAAGAGAAAGAGACACAACTTGCCACTATGGCAAGTCTCTCTATAGAAGCCATATAATGCAAGCAACCATCCAAATCCTATGCTCTTTTCCTCAAGGAATGGTGATTCTAATTTCAAATAAATACACTAGCACATTATGGGTCTTTTATCTTTCAAGACTACAAGCAATTTATTGAGTTTTGCAAACAAGTGTTGTGCTATTCAACAACCCCCATTATTTTAGAATAGAAGCCTTAGAGAAAATAATGGAGACCCTTCTAAATTTTTAGGATAAGACAATAAAATTGGTGTGACTTAAAAACAAAAATATGAATCAAAGTCATAAGTTTGTTGCCTTATACACTTAAGCGGAAAACCCCAAAAATCCTAAATCGTAATCGCAAATCGCAGAAACAGCAAGCAACATGCTAAGCCCCTCAACATGAACTTTTCGATGCCATATCGCTCAAAAGCTTGAAACATGTGAAAAAGGCTTTCTAGGGAAAAAAGGCAATAAAAGCAAAAAAATAAAAATAAACGAAAATGATCCTCGACAAATATATATGTCATAAAGAACGATTAGTGGGATCCGCCTTTGCTACGTCACCAATCACAATTGCAAGATGGAAATTTCTCCCGCTATCATATATTCCACCTTCCAATTTCGTCGAGGTTACGATTGCGATGCGATATTGCATCGTAAAATCATTCATCTTTCCCTTTCCCTACCAACGTTTGGAAGCTTAAAAAATCATTTCATAGATTAAAGAATCATTTGAAAAGGGAAATAGTTCAAACACAATCGACAAAACAAAGTGCACTCAGTGTTTTGAGACCTTGACACACATATGAAACTATGATGCGGGATGTTTAATTTAAAATGTTTAAGTGTCCATTCAGGCACGTGAATCCACATTTTCCATAAATGCATAATCATAATGGTATGATAGCTCTGAGCCTCCAAACGAGACTTGATTGACGTCTAATCAATATTTTAGATTTCTTTGCATGTGACACTATATTCTTCATCATTTTGGTTTAATTGTTACATCGCTCCTGCATATTGTTTTTTCACTACTTTTTCTTCTTATTCGCAGGAAATTCCATAAAAACAGTATTTCTCGGAGATGTCTAAGGCTGCTAAAAAATCAAAGAAACCTATGGCTCCTGCTAATCCTACACCTTCCATTGCCGAAGTAACCGAGATGTCACCACTGATTTCAAATACTGCATGCGTTATAGAAAGTGGTTCTTCTTCATGGGAATCAATGTACAGGATTTTTGAAGATGAAAAACCCCGCATGATCAAAAGGACAGCTATAGCAAATTCCCATAACACCTCAAAATCTAATATTTTTTATGTAGCCAACTCTTTTCTTCATAGAATTTCTACACGCCCTAAGATTTTACCATATTCAGATATGGTGAAAAGGATTATTTATAATCTTAGCATTGGCGACATAACCTTTCTGACAACAAGAGGCACAATGATGGGATCATTCCAAGAAGAGGATTTGAAGAGAATGTACCATATACCAGACCCCCAGAAGGTGTATGGAAAATATTTCCTTGAGAAATTTGCAAAAGAAAAAAGCTGCAGTCAGACCCTATAAATTAGTGGAGGAATAACCCCAACAAACACAAGCATGATTACAAGGGTATGTATTTCACTACTTCTCTAGCTGGTCCCTACTGTTATGTTTCTGCTATGATGTGTAGATTATTTGGTTCACCAAATACAACTAAATTTTCCATTGAATGGGTCCCTCTTATGCATGTCATCACAAAATCCTACATTATGGATTGGGGTACCATTTTGTCAAACAATATTGCTTCCTGGATCCTTGAATATAGAAAAAATCGCTCTTTTACTTCCTTTAAAATCCCCTCATTCTTTATGATGTGTACATCATGGATGCTATATGGTTTACCTCTGATTTTCCAACCAGGGGTTAGAAATGGACCATCCAAGATCCCACCCCTATTCATGTTTACCATGATATTCTATGGGAATCTAAATATGAATCCTATTTTTACAAGGTTTTTCATGGATTTATTCTGCCACTCTTCCAAGTTGTCTATAATCAAAAAACCCCAAGATTGTCTAAAGAAGACCAAGATGACTTTACAAGAATAGGGAAATGGTTTGGTGAGGATTTATTTACTTACGTCGGAGTTTATGGAAGCATTTTTGAGCCCCAAGTACTCCCACTCTATTTGCTAGACAAACTTCTAGCCAGAGAAATTGATTACAAGACAGTGGGGCATGGATTGACTAAAGCCATGAAAGAGGAAAAGAAAGCTTCATGGCCTACCTTTCCCATTCACTGTGGTGTTTATGCATTGGACAATTTCAAACATGCTTGATTATAAATTGATCAAATCCAATTTTTGAAATTATTTACGATTCCTAATAGAAAATTTGATCCAAATAAATTTTCTCTAAATGTTACAACTCAGGTAAAGATCATACACTTCATTAATGAGGATGATGATCGTGATGAATTATTTGAGTCTACTAATACTTATCTAGATGTTGAAAATGTGGTAGCCATGCGTCTGAACCCTGAACAAATGGAACAGTTCAAATAATATAGAAACAATAGATTGGAAGGTATTCCTCTAGACATTTTAGAGGTATCCCAACCTATTACACAGAAAGGTCAACAAATAGAACACGAAAAAGAGTGGCCTCCTAAGGATACTGAAGTCCTTAGTAGATCAAAAGAATTTAATCCCATAGAATTACAGACTAATAGACCATTATTTTCGAGTGATTTACAAGAAGTCTGGAAAGACTTCAATCATCAACTTAAGGGATATCAAGAAGTGGTGATCATTGATCATCCAGAGACAGTCGAAACACCTCATGAAAAAATTCAGAGCCTGTTCAATGTTGGGTCTACTGACAAATTTGTTAGCACAGAAGGAGTTTAATTCATCCTGGCCTACTTAACATCTGAAATAGTATTGAATATAGAGGAAATCCCTCCTTTAGATATCTTTTACAACCCAAAACATGAGGTTGTCATGAGCAGACAAAGGAAAAGGAGGAGAATTGAACAATCAGAGGCTCTAGTTCCTGATGATGAGCCCATGGAGATTGTTTGGAAAGACCATCAATCAGATCCATCTTATGATCTATCAATGTTAACTCAATTCGCAGGTGCTTATGCATCTGCCTCAATTAATAAAGCCACAGAAGTGCAACAACTAGTAAAGGAGAAGGATGAGAAAATCCTTCAGCTAGAACAAGAATTGCTAGCAAAAAAGCAGAGTATTAACCTCCAGCTGCAAGCACAAGTCACACAGCTCTAGAAAATTATGGATTAACTAAAACTGCAACCTCAATATTCTGCCATTGGTTCCAAGGATGCCCCGGGCCACCAACTAAAATTTATTGTGGAACAGTTAAAAGATAATCCAAAATTGGATGATTTTAAACAAGAATCAATTGAACTAAACACTTTTTTGGCTCAGAAACAAGTGGTGTTTTGTCAAAAACTATCTAACATAAATGAGTTGTATGAGAATTGTGATTCACTAATGAATCAAGTAGCTGAACAAAGGATCGGCTTTGATGAAATTGATGTTAAAGTCTCTCAATATGTCACCTGGAAAGATATTGCAGAAGGCCGAAAGGCCAATCTTCCTAGGATTGAAGATTCTAAAAAGGAAATCTTATTCACTGATTAGGATATACAATTAAAGCAGGCCAAAAGGGAAATTTTCAAGGCAAGAGATGTTGCCAATAACATTGTTGAAATAGTCAACCAAAACCTCATTGTTGCCAATTTAATTGATAAAGTCCCACCTGGTTCTCTACTTGTTGTGAAATATTTGATAAGACAGTGGCAAGAGATGTCTAAAATCAAGAAATAAATCATCATAAAATTGGTGAATCTTGATTGGGACAAGTACTGGAAGCACTTAGTCAAGCCACATAGTCAATGGTTAATGTTGTGTTGTCTAACCGACACTTCTTCTTACATGATGCCTCCACTATCAGATGTGTTCCATACAGGACAGTTGCACGTCAAGCCATGCCAACCTCCTGAAGTTCAGCCTATGATAGACATCCTTCAACTCAAGGAACGAATGACAACAAAGACAACACCACACTCATGAAGCGAGTCATCCCAACAAAATCTATTTCTGTTTTTATCTTACTTGTTTTAAGGGGATTTGTTTAAACCTTCTCGACACTTTATGTACTTTCTATTTTTATACTTTTCATTTTACTATATATACCCTTTCATGTATTTGAAGAAAGGGTCCTGGAATTTTACCAAGAAGACTTTACAGAAGTTGCACTTTTGTACTCTTAAAGTTTCTCTTAATAGAAAGGTTGGACCAAGGACAGTTTTTCAAATGAGCAGAGTTAAGATATATATGGTATTTTTATCTTTATGTTGATGTTCTATTTCATATGATAAATATTTTAATTTCCTTATCATATTTTTGCTATATGTATGTTTTTAAACACAATCTAGCATTAATTCACTTATGAACATGCTTAGATTTCCATTTTTAATACATGCAATTATTATTGTGATATGTGCTTAATCAATTGATTTGATTAAATATTCAATCAAATCAATTATCTTAAATTGTTTTACATTTCTATAAGTGCCTGATAAATCTTCATTTACATACACTTAAGACCATCTTTTAAATCGCATATAAGAGAAATATAATTCATCCCGGGATAGAGATAGTTTTGTATAATTTTTATGATTGTTGTTACTCTCATTCATCAAGTCACAGTTAGTTATAAATACCACCCATCCACACAATTATATTTCATTGGGAAATTGGTCCCATAATCCCTAGTTGGAGCCACTATCTCAAATGGATAAGGGACAGTTTTGAAGTTCGCGACCAGGTGGTTTTCCCCGATGTTGTTGCAGTGATTTTATAGGAATCAACATTTTTTGTGCTAGAAGGAGGGCATGAAGACTATAAATGGCACCAAATCCTAATCCTAAAATCAAATACCATCAAAAGAGTCAATCCCCCTCCAAATATCTTACAACTTCAAGCCCATGTGCAAAATCTCCTACCTCTAGATCAAAAGATGTTCAATCTCCTCCCAAGTCTCCTAGTTCAATTCCTAAAGAACTCTCCCGTAAATATACTCCAGAATCACCTGAAGTATAGACTTTAATAAATAAATTAAAATAAATTTCTATTTTAGCAAGAAATCACGTGCTTTTTGAAGCCTCTGAAGGAAGTGTTACTTCAATTTTTCAAGGTACCGGTGTACTGACTCGTTCTCAGAGTGAAAAACTTGGAATAAATCCATTTGAGTTTCCTCTTCATTCCCATCACAGAAAAACTCCAACATCTAAAACTCAAACATTTGCTAATGATATTCTCTCATCTTCTCCTCTAAAAACTCCATCATTCATTCCTCCTTCATTTCCATCCTCCCAACCAATTTCCTCATCCATTCATATCTCTTCACCTCAGTCAACTAGTGTTGCCTGAAGCAGTAATATTTATGTGGTTATTTCTTCTTCAACTACATCCACCTCTGCAATACTTCTTCTTCTTCGAATCCCCCTTCAAGAAAAACCAATCCTATAGGTCATACAATGGAAAATAGATCATGGACTAACCTAGGAGTTTTTCAATTAGCAGGTCCTTTCCATAATTTACCTAAAAATACAGAAAGATGGTTGCCTAAGTATAATCTTGATGATGGTCTCTTTATTGAAGAGCACCTCCACAATTTTATGCTTGCAATGAACCTTAATGCAGTCTCAGAAGAATATTGTGTAGTAAGGTTTTTTCACTATACTTTTCAAGGATCGGTTGGATTGTGGTACTTTTCATTACCATCAGGTACTATTACTAGCTGGGACATATTTGAAGAGAAATTTCTGACTAAATTTGGTGATGATCATGCTAATGCTACTCTCATAAATTATCTTTCAAATCTTAAAGAAAATTCATGAGAAAATATTAACTATTCCAATTCCAAATTTATCAAATTGTTGAATAAGATCCCAACTACATCCAAACTTGGTGTAGATGTATAGATCGAATGGTACATATCCTCTCTCCCTTATAATATATCAATTTGTGTATATATATCCAATAAGGCTACCTTGGTAGAAAACATTAAATAATCCATGTATGTAGAAAAGATAATTCTTGCTCTAGAGAAAAATATTGCCCGGGAAGATAGAAAGTCTACAAAAATCACATTCAAGGATGAGCCCAAAAAGAAAACACCTCAGGATCCTTTTGATCTTGAAGTTTTACCTAAGGATTACAATTTTAATGCACAAACAATGCTGCAGAGTATGAGGCACTAATCCAAGGCTTGTATAAATCAGTAGATCTTGTTGTCAAATACCTTCAAGTATATGGAGATTCTCAAATTGTTATTAAACAAGTTATAAATACTATTCATTGTGTTTCTGGCCATCTCAAACATTATCAGTCATTATTGCAAGCTCTTACCTCACATTTCTTAGCATAAAATATCTCCCCCATACCAAGGCTTCAAAATGCAAGTGCAGATCTCTTATCTAATGTAGCATCTAGATTTATTCCATCTCTGGATTATAGTCCAGACATATCCAGACATATTTTCCATAGAATTAGTTTTTCGCCCATCTAATCCTGATAATGTCACCAATTAGAGAGTATTTAGTGATGATGAAGACATTCTAAGTTTTCTAACACCTGAAGGATCATATGATGAATAGTTGATTGATGAGGATGAGCATGAAAGACAGTTGAAGCAAAATGCTGATGAAAATGCCATACCTAGATCTATATTAAAGCTTGAAGATCTTTATGACTTAAAAGACATATTTAAAAGGGTTACTAATTCTAAATTCCAAAGTCCAACCTTGATATTTGAACTAGTAAACCTTGGAACTGATCTGAGGCCCCAAAATATCAATCTAGGACTTGGTCTCTTGTCTGATGAGAGAGTAGCCTTCGTTAATTTATTGAAGAAATATAAGAATATTTTTGCACGGAGCTATGAAGATCTCAAGACATATGATACCTTCATTATCCAACATACTATCCCAATGACATATATTGATAAGCCGATATAACATAAGTTCAGGAAAATTCACACCAATTTGGAAAACCAAATCAAATATGAGTTCAATAGACTCCTCAAAGCTAAAATCATCTTCCTCTTTATGCATTCAAAGTGGTTGTCAAATTTGGTCCCTGTTAGAAATAAAAATGGTGACATCCACATTTGTATAGATTTTAGAAATATTAATAAAGCTTGTTTGAAATTCAATTTCCCAATACCACCTATGGAACAAATCCTACAATCAGATGTTGGCTCTAAATTAATATCTTTCCTTGATGGTTTCTCAGGTTACAATCAGATTCTAGTTCATCCTGAGGATAGGTTGAAGACTACATTTACAACCAAATGTGTTACTTATGCCTATCAAAAAATGCCTTTTGGTTTAATAAATTCAAGAGCAACTTTTCATAGAGCTATGGATATTTTTTTTAGAGGTCTAATAACCAAACCGGTGGTTGTATACTTAGATGACATAACCATTTAGTCCAAACAGAGAAATAACCATTATCATGACCTCAAACAAATCTTTGAACGTTGCCAAAAATATGGGATATCATTAAATCCAAAAAAGTCTTACTTCGCTCTTAATGAAGGAAATTTTCTAGGATTTATTGTATCAAAAGAAGGCATTTGTATAGATCCTGATACGATAAAGGAAATCTCTGAAATATCTTTATCCCATTACAAGATATCCATGCAGCCCTTTTTAGGACAAATAAATTTTGTTAAGAGATTTGTTCCTAATTTTTCCCATATTGTATTACCATTGCAAGCCATTATCAAGAAAAATTTGGTCTTTAAATGGGGACACAATGAAAGATAAGCTTTTTATTTAATCAAGCAAACTATCATAAATTTCCCTTCTCTAACTACTCCAAAAAAAAATTATCAGTTTATTTAATACACTTTCGCTTTTGAAACATCTTATGTTGTTGTTCTAACACAAGTTAATGATCAACAAATAGAAGCACCCATCTCTTTCTTTAGTTCGAATTTTCAAGGTGTTGAACTAAATTATTCAGAGGTGGAGAAACAAGCTTTTGTTGTTTACAAATATTTAAAGCATTTCAAACCTTTTCTCTTAAAGACGCATACTAAGGTAATAGTCTCATTCCCAACAATAAGACAGTTGCTTGTGCAAAAGGAACTAGGAGAAAAAAGGGAAAATTGGGTTAGAGCCCTGCAAGAATATGATATTGACATTAAACCAGCTAAAATTGTCAAAGGACAAGGTTTTTTCATCTTGCTGACTGGAGCATCCAACATACCAGATAATGAGGATGCAGGTAATATTGTACAAATATCTTAGGTAAGTCTGGTAGACTCTGAATCACAATATGTTGATCTTATATTTTATTTTAAAAAAGGATATGCTCCCACAGAACTCAATCATAAAAGGAAAAGAGCTTTAAGATTAAAATCTAATCAATATCAGATCATTAACAATTTAAAAAAAATGACTATGTATTATTGAGATGCCTTTAAAATTCTCAAGCACACAAGGTTTTGCAAGAACTCCACGATGGACCTGGAGGTGGACATTTCGGAGGAGATACCACCGAACACAAAATGGCCCAACCTAGAGGCTTTGTTCCCTCTTCTGTATTTCTTTCTTGTTCTTATTCCGAAGCATTTCATGTCTTTATCCTGTTTAAGTAGATGTTAAGCTATAAAAACTTATGATTGCAGGCTTTCCTATCACCTCCCTTGTGGGAAGAGTGATTGGAAAGATTTACAATCTTAGTCCAAAAAAAATTGTTTATGATTTCTTGGAAATAGATAGATACTAGTAATCCTTTTTCATGTATATTCTCTGCAACATTAGGATTTAGTTCAATGATCATGGTAGTGTTTAGGAACAGAATAGATTTTAGTCAAATTCAACTCATATTCTCCATGATAGTTTATCTCACTATGTTATTAGTCATTTAATGCATGTATTTGGCTAGTTTCATGGTTGTGTTGATCCACAGGGGTGGGCACATCTTTCTATCTCCACTTGGAACTTTCCATATTCTCTCTTTAAAGCTCACCCTACGCCCAAACTTTGTTTCCTTTGTTTCCACGGTCATTTTTTTAATGCAGTTAGAGGACACAGTGAGCATCCACCTTGGTGCAAGATAGAGTTTCGTGAGGTCCTAGGCTTGGATAGGAGGCTTCCCCGACCTTCATTCACTCCCTCATACCTTCATCCATCTTCCCCTGCCCTCAAGACACCATTTGTACCCTCAAAAATCTCTAAGAACCCCTCCTATGGAAAAATAAGGCCTCCTGTAGCAATACAGGACCTCCTATAGCAATAGAGGACCTCCTGTAGCAGCTCTTGTAGCAGGCCCATAACACTATTTTCCTCCACCTGTTTTGCTCCAAACTTCGACCTTAGCTTTGTTAAGATGAATAATGAGACCCAACATGTGATTTTATGTTTAAGAGAATCTCTTATACCACTCCAACCTCCTCTTTTCCTCACTGCAAAACAAAGTTAGAATTAGTATTTTTATTCACAAGCATGCTAAAAGTTAGATTCTTGATTTTCAAGCAAATTTAAAGTGTATCAATGATACATGCAAGTAGGTTACTGATTTGATTAAATGTGCATAATAGAGTAGCTTTACTTCTGCAATTATACTAACCCTTTCTCTTTCATGCAATGTTAATTAGCATCTACATTTGAATAGATGGCATTTTCACTTTCATAGTTAGAATCAGGTTCAAATAAGCTTTCATAAGAATTTTTCACTATAGTTAAGTTGGAGGAATGGTATCTGAACACCCTGATCTGATGTCATTACTGAGGGTGACATGAGTATAACCTAACCTACTGTGCATATAGCATTGTTAGCTCTAATTTTATATGAATCTTGGGTTGATAATTTAATTTGAGGAGCCCTTGGGAGTTGCAACACTCTTGATGCAATACCAGGACTCACTAGCTAGTGTACCCTCCTTTGCAAGATTCATGGGACACATTCTAAAGTGTTTTGACTGTATCTACAACTTATTTTGTGCGCCCAAATTGAGGATATTATTAGTGGCAAGTTTTGGTGACTATTCTTAGCAAATTTATCTTCTATCTAAAATTCACTAACGCGGTCCCTTCTTGGAGATTCATGCAATACTTGCATTTCATTTTTGGGAGAGTCTTTAGCTCTTTGAATTTTTTCTATTATAGGTATAAAGTGAGTGCATTTATTGGAGGTTTTTGGTGTATTTTCAAGATGAATCTTCATTCATGTGATAGGATCTCTTCTTGTGTTGACTTTGTAGGGTTTAAGTGAGGATCATATCACCTAAATCTAAGCACTTTTTTCTATTTTACTTGACATGATTTTAGGGTTTCTATAATGATTTTTAGATATTCTAAGAGAATTATTTTACACACTTCATTCTCACTTTATGATAGTTGGAAAATTCATTGAGATAGGGATTGATTATTCTTGAGTCACACCCTTTCTCATTTTTCCATCTCCATACTTTTTGCAATAATTTCATGTCAAATTATTATACGAAATTATGATTGAGCATTGGAAGCTACTCCCATGGTACTCACCTAATTTTGTTCCCTAATATATGAGGGTAAAGTACTTGTGTAGTGAATTTATGTCCCCTTGAGTCCTTTGTATTCTCAATTTAATATTCTTAAAATATTTACAACTTTTAAATAAAGGAGAAACTATTTTGTGATTAATTTTTTGTTATGGATGAAATTAATGATTTGATGTGAAACTTTATGAATTGTATAGATTCAAGTTATTGATTTTTTTCTCACCAATTCTATTCTATTTTGACTCCATGTCCATTGGATTCAAGGTATCAGTCTAAAAAAACAAGTAAAAATCATAATTTTCTTAATTGATTTTGTGTTTTACTTGTAGATATGTAACTTTTTGTCACATATATGAAGTATATTATACTGAATTTTCAAAAATTGAACACTAATTTCATATCTAAGTAAGAAAATTTGAATTGCACTACTTATTCTCGAGTGTTCATGGGAAGAAATATTTGTAATTTTAGATATTTCATCAAGTATATTTTACCAATTTGAAGTCTTTTTTGGGAAAATTTTAGAATTTAGATCACTAGGGACCTCCCCCAAGGCTAGTAAGTACTATCCTAAAGTGAGAGGAACTTTATGATGTGACAATGGAATTGTTTCCTGAGTGTTCATTTGATTCCCTTCGAAATAAATTCCCAATGGGAAATTTTGGGTGATAACAAGACCAATAGAGGTACAACACTCTTCAAAATACATTAAACCTGCAAAATAAATCCTACCTTTGTTGTTGTACATTATTTTCCTTATATTCTGTCATGAGTACATGGAAGTGTTGATTGCAAAATGCCCTAAATTTAAAAACATACAACTATAATAACCATGATAAGTTAACTACAAGCATCTCCATATTTTTTATTTATTTTTTAATAATAAATATATCATTATCATTTATTTTTACATTCTAAATTTTATATATGCCATGATAATTTATTTATTTTTTAAATAGAAAAAGTACTATTTTGTATTAATTTACGCTTGGTCGCGGAAAAAAGAACGGGAGATTTACAATTCATATAAATTTCCATCAATGGGAATCCTTAGTTGCAGACTGACTATCCAAGCCCATTTTCCTTTTTAAAGTTCAAAAAGTGACTAAACAGCTATAGATTTTCTAAAATAGACCTTACAGAACTGCCATAATAGCAAAATGCATTTAAAGTTCCACATATTTAACAAACAAGATAAGCAGACTAGGCATCAAATTCAGCTGGTCGGTTGAGGTCGATGCCAGTTTTTTCTTCAGCTATCTGAGAATTATGCATTTCCAACTAGATTTGGAGGTCATCAACTTTTCATCTCATAGTGTCGACCTCATCTTCTAGCTGTCATGTTTTTTTTCTCTTTTCGACGTTCCTCTCTTGCATTTCACATGCCTCTTCTCTGTGTTGTTGAAGACTTATCTGAAGTTCCACCAAGCCCACCTGGAGTTTTGAGTGTTCTCTATCAAAAGACCCACAAGCGAGAGGGGAGTAGGAGGCCAAAGGGGGGGAGTTTCCCACTTCATTTTCGAGTGGCCATCCATCCTACCCAAGCGTGGGTGACGTCGATCCCAAGAGCCAAATTCCATTTCATCCAAAGGAAAATTATACAATTAGGAATTAGGCTCGGAGGGACAGTTAACTGTGAGGCTTTGTGAGCTATCCCAATGAACCAATTGACGAGGAGATATAAAGAACCCAACAAAACCCAAAATGTATAGGCAGTAGCAAGACCTTTCAAAGTGGGACTTGAATGTATTCAATTGGCACTCACCAACAATTAACTCATCTGTATGCAATTGATAATCACCAACAATTGACTTGACAATATACAATTGAAACTCACCAGCAATTGACTCACCCCAACCAACCAAAGTTAACAGCAAATGACTATCACAAAATTGAGTGAAATAGCTACCCTTAGCATCCAAGATTATTCCCTGACAACCCAGACTCTGCCAAAGAGTCCTATCTCCTACGACCCTCTGGGAACAGTTGGACACATTCCTATTACAGAGGCTAGGACAATTATTCAACAATTTATAGAGCTTTTTGAACAGAAGATTCATCTGCTTTTGAAAGGTCGTAAGCTTACCTCCAGGATCCCATTGCTCGACCATGATTTCCCTGTTACCTAAAACGACCTTCGGCTTAAGAAATTTAACCTTCACGCGCGCGAGCCATCTGACCCATACCAGGGGAAGTAAATGTGGCTCTCTATGAGGGATTTCGCATCGAGATAGCTTGATTATTACTGCTACATAACCGGATATGAGGAACAGCTTGCATATTTATCACACTTAACATTTCATCCACACCAAGTGGCCTAATATGTTGAGGATTTCAACCATGAGTTGAGTAAGTAGGAAGGGTAATATTCAAATGTTTCCAGATGGGAGGGGAGGCGAGGCACAAACGGGGAGGGAGGATGTGATGGGGGAAGGGAGACTTGGAGGAGAGGTGAGGGGGCGGGAGGGTAGGGTCGAAGGAGAGGTGATGTGAAGGTTGATGAGGAGGGTGGCAGGGAGGTGGGGGCAAGGGAGAGGGGAAAACAAGGAGTAAGGACAATTTCGCTTCAGGGGAGGAAATGAGGGACAAAAGGAATCATTAAAACCTTTGTAACCATGATTTTCAACTTTTGGGCAAACTCCTTATTGAAGGAGGAGAATTTAATCATCAAAATTGTGACTTTCGTTGAAAGATTTAAGGGATGGGAAGATAACCATCAATTTCATTGACCTTGTTACAACCTTCTTTCATTAGGAAAGCCATATTTTCTTGCATATTCACTTCTTTATTTAGGCCTCTTAGAATGTGAAAATTTTTCAGATTCCCAAAGAGAGGGACCATGGCAATGGATCTTTTGAGAATATGATTTAGCTTGTTATACTGGGCTGCAAATTTAGAGCTCATGTGTTTTATGACCAAGAGAGAATCTCCCAGGATATTCATTTCCTTAATTAATTTTTCATGAGATAGATTGATTCCAAGATATAATCCATAGGCTTTCGCTCGGTTGTTGGTATTCTTTGCTAAGGCCCAGGCATAACGATCAACAATTATTACTTTGGGATTAATGAGAATTTTTCCCCCTCCTGCCACCCCATATATTCCATGATAAGTTAACAACAAACATTTCCATTTTTTTTTTAATAAATCTATCATTAGATATTTTGTTGTGTAACCAGCTCCAAAAATAGAATAAAAGAGATATCAACACCTTAGAAATAAGCCACTTCGAGGGGGAAACCTCCAATACATTACATGAATGAACAATTCTTGACGAAAAACGAGAATGAAAACCCCTTTTCTATGCATATAGAGTCCATAAACAGCAATGTAAATGAAGTAGCTGTGATGTAATTCCTTTCAACCTAACAATAATAATTTAAGGGCACAATAATAACAATATGGGGGGTTACAAGGGTACAATAATAACAATAAGGGGGTTACACTAACAACAATAAGGGACTATACTAGTAATATAGGGACCTAACATGCCCCTCTCCTTCAAAAAAGTGTTGTCCTCAACGCTTGAGTAGCTCTGGGTGCTTCCGTATAAAATTCTCATCCTCCCATGTAGAATCTTCAGTGGGTAAGTTCTTCCACTTGATGAGATACTCTGAAATTGATCGATTCCGTAGTTGTCGAGTTCTTTTTTCCATGACTGCTTCAGGTTCCAATATGATTTTCCCTTCCCCATCAAGTTCTGGAAATATTGTTTGAACGGGAAGATTTTCACCTATAACCTTCTTTAAGCATGAAACATGGAAAACTGGATGCACTCGCGAAGAAGCAGGAAGCTCCAATTTGTATGCCATAGTACCAATCTTTTGCAACACCTTGTAAGGACCATAGTACTTTGGCGATAATTTATTATCCTTCTTAGCTTGCTTGAGGGACATTTGTTTGTATGGTTGTAGCCATAAAAATATGTTGAAGATTGAAACAAGAAACAGTGAAGGAGGCATCCTGAAACATCATTCTTGATCCTAGTTGGAAAATAATCACCTAAACTAGGTGGGGCCCACACAGGTGATTTTTGTCGCAAAGTCTATTTTTAGACATGTCAATCATATTCTATGAGTTGCAGGATGCTATTTGTGGATGGTTGGTCAAGTTGGAAAAAATAGATGGATTTCTATTTTTAGACATATTGGGTGGAATCTATTTTTAGATTTCCAGTCTAAAAATAGATATGTCGAATATTATTAGCTCTTAATAATATTTGGACTATAAACATTATCTTATTCTCTTGGAGCACTTCAGTTAAGTGCATAGATGTGGCACAGGAGCTTACAGAAGGAATTACGCTATTCCTGCGGGTTAATTGGAGCTATTGCATGGATACTTTAGTTATAACTCATGTGAGAGAGTTTGGTGGAGTTGATTGAGGAAGTTAATGGAGTTGTGTTCAGTTTAACTAATCTAAACATAGTTGAGCTAGTTGTATCTAGTCCAACTGATTGATACACTAGTGAGAGTGGTGTGAATTAATTATTAATTAATTCACTAATTATAAACTCATTAATCAACTAAAGAATACATCAGTTAACTTCAGTGCATGGACAGTTTCAGTGGAGACCAGTGAAGAGGTAGGTGAAAGAGCAGTGTGACTATGAGTTGTGACTATAGTGATGCACCTTGAGTCTCCCAACACTCGGTAGGGGTTCTGACGCAACACCGGCTTCAGGCAGGCAAGGCGGGGTAATTCGAGCTCGTAAGGGCTTCCTTCTTTATGGGGGATTTGCGCGGTAGGGGCGAGGCTATCGGGTGGCGAGGGTGGAGCATGTGTTTTGCTAGATCTAGCTTGATAGTGTGTAGAAATTGAGGGTGTGCATGAGAACTTGTGAGGAGCTTTGTACTATGATTGTTACATGATCTCCATGACATATAATATACAGATAGTTGGGGTTTTCAGCTTTAAGCTTTCCCATTAAATACTGTGTTCATATGTGTGATTGTTTGTGGTTTTAATGTATTCATGCAATTGATTTTATTTCCGCATGTGATGATCAATGGTAGAAGAGATTATGTATTATGCATGAAGCTAAAATAGTGTGTGATCAGGAGAATCTTGGTGAATAATATCTCAGTTATTCAAATTTCTACAAAATACCCAATCTCCTACATCAAAACTTCTCTCGCTGCGATGTTGACCTGCCTGCTGTTTCATTCGGTTTTGTGCCAAATTCAGGTTATGCTTTAAGAGTTGGGGAACTTCTTGCTTATGCTCGATGTGATCTTCCACTGCTTGAACCTTCGAATTTTCCCTTAAATATGATGTGATGGATGGTGGATGATATCCATAAAGTGCCATAAATGGGGTCATTTTTGCTGGAGTATGGAAGGAAGTGTTATACCACCATTCAGCAAGAGGTAACCACTTGACCCATTGTGTTTGTTTATCAGATACAAAACAACGAACATATCCTTCCAAACATTTATTTACTATCGTAGTTTGACCATCATATTGAAGATGATAAGATGAGCTATGAGCTAATTGAGTACCCAAACAAGAAAATAACTCTGTCCAAAAATTTCCAGTAAAAATGGGATCTCCGTCGCTCACAATAACCCTTGGGCTTCCATGTAGCTTTTGAATTCTATCCATAAATGTAGTAGCAACTGTACTTGCTTTAAATGGATGAGATAATGCACAAAAGTGTGCATACTTGGTAAGTCTATCAACTACCACCATGATGGCACTCTTTCCTTCGGACTTAGGTAAACCTGTGATAAAGTCCATTGAAATCTCCTCCCAACGTCGACTTGGAATGGATAAAGGTTGTAGAAGTCCCGGGGTCTTAATTGTCTCAACTTTATTCTGCTGGCAAACCAAACATTCCGCCACAAACTTTTGAATATCAGATTTAAGGCCATCCCAAAAAAATTCTTTCTTCACCCTGTGGTAAGTTTTAAAAATCCTGAGTGTCCTCCTAAAGGAGAAGTGTGCAATTCCAAAAGAATCTTTTGTTTTAGTTGGGAATTCTTACAAAGATATAATCGATCTTTGTACCATAAGGAATCATTTTTCCAACTAAATGTATCAGATGTACTAGGATCTTGCTGCAACTTTTGAATGAGTGTCCATACATCTTGTCCTTCTTCCATTCATCTCTTGCTTCAGTTATCCAATCTGGTTGGATAATGGAAATGGCACAAAGCAATGCTTCCACCTCTTCATTCTTTCTTGAGAGTGCATCTGCAACAACATTAAGCTTTCCTTTTTTGTAGATTATTTCAAAGTCATAACCCCACATCTTTGTGACCCATTTTTGCTGCTCTTCTGAAGATAGTCTTTGTTCCAAAAAGTGTTTAAGACTATCATGATCAGTTTTTACCTTGAAGTGTCTTCCCATTAGGTAAGTTCGCCATTTCTTTACTGCATGTAGTATTGCTAACATTTCCTTCTCATAAATAGGTTTCTGTAAATACTTTCCTTTGATTGGACGACTTTCAAAAGCAATGGGTCTTCCTTCCTGCATTAAAACTGCACCAATTCCATTTCCTGAGGCATCACATTCCACAATAAAGGTTTTTGTGAAGTCCGGCGTAGCTAAGACCGGTGCTAGGCACATTGCCTCTTTAAGATGTTCAAAGGCCTTAGTTGCTTCAGGAGTCCATGAAAATGCATCTTTCTTCAATAATGTTGTTAGAGGTGCCGCTATTCTCCCATAATTCTTAACAAACTTGCGATAATACCCTGTTAACCCAAGAAATCCTCGCAACTGCTTTATGGTTGTGGGGACTTTCCATTCCTTAATAGCTTTAATTTTGTTAGGGTCTACCTTAACACCCTCGTGAGATACAATATGACCTAGATATTCCACCTCTTGTACTCCAAAGAAACATTTGGATGTTTTTACATATAATTGTTTCTCCTGCAATAGTTTGAGCACCCTGTCAACATGTTGGAGATCTGCAGAAATAGATGATTTTGATGTTGGAACTTCTAGTGAGCATAATTGTGCAATTACGCCTCGTTGTTCTTTATTTAGATGCTTTTTCATGACATTAGAGCTTATTATCTTTCCTGGATTCCCCGCAATACCCCGTAATTCGACTTCCTTTCCTTTTGAAAAAAAATTCAAGAAAAGTTCTTGAAAATTAAAAGCTACCATCCCCAAATATTGTAACCATTGTACTCTTAGTACAACATCAGCACCTCCCATAGGAATGGAAAGCATTGGACTAGTCAATACATATTCCCCCATGGTTAGCTTGATATTATGACATTTTCTAGAGCAATTTATAGTTCCTGCATTTGCAACCATCACTTGACATTCTGGTGCTGGGTATAGGAAACAAATTAACTCCCTGGCTACCTTACAATGAATAAAATTATGGGTGCTACCTGAATCAATCAACACTATTACCTTTGTCTTCGTGATATGTCCTTCTATCTTGAGAGTTTGAAGAGTGGTAATTCCTGCCAGTGCATTACACGATGTGGTCGGATTCATTTCTTCCCCTTCTATGGCTAATTCCTGGTGTATATCCTCTTCTTGTTCATTTTCTTCTTCCTCTTCACAATCTATGTAAAATAATTTATTATCAACACACTTATGACCTTTAGTGTACATTTGCTATCACAACTGTAGCAAAGCCCTTTTTCTCTTTTTTCTTCCAATTGTTGTGGTGTCAACCTTGTAGGTTGTGGAAATCTAGGCATAGCAACACTTCCTTCTTTATAGAAGTGAGTGGTAGGCTTCCTTGTCGCCATAATTTTACATTCAATTTTTCTTGCCAACCTGAATGCCTTCTCCAATGAATCAGGTTCCAAAACGCGAACTTCATGTTGGATGTTATCCTTTAAAGTGCCTATGAAGAGATCAATCATGTGTTCCTCTGGAATATCAGTTACCCTTATATTCAATTTTTGGAAGTCCTCAATGTGCTGCCCCACTAAACCCTTTTGTTTGAGATTTATCAAATGGCTAAAGAAGGTGTTGCTCTTTGTATCCTCATAATGTGCTATCATTTCCTCCATAAAAATTGACCAAGTGACAATTTTTTTACGGGAGCAAAGCCATCGATACCATACAAATGTATTTTGTTCTAAATGTAAAGTTGCAATGCGTACCTTTTGTGTGTTTTGCACGTTATGGAGATCAAAATATTGCTCCATCTGTAGTATCCATGTTACGGGATCCTTTCCATCAAACTTCCTCATATCCATTTTTGGAATATGGTGGTTCTTCCCACCAACATTAGAGTTTATGAAATCATTATTAACATTTATTTTGTTCTCATCATGAGTTTCTTCTACTATCTTTTCACCATTATGAAACATTTCTCAGATTAACTCTTTGTCAAACCTTCCATGTCTGCTTTTAGATCCTTCTTCATGTTTTCCATGTTGTCTTTCATGTCATCCATCTTAGCTTCCACGTCTTTCTTCAAAACTTCCATTTCATTTTTTGTTTCTCTTTGCGAGAGAGAAATTTGGTGCACTTGCTCTTGTAATTTTGATAGATCGTGTTGCAATTCTTCATCTTCATGAGTCATGGTAGAGACTTCTGAAGGCTTAATGGGTGTTGAATTATTTATACATGATATCTTTTAGAACCCAATACTGATATCTATTCTACAATATTCCCTTGGAATCAATTCAAATTGATTCTTCAAACAAGACTTATGCAATTCGAAAAAAAAAAAAAAAAACCCACCTTTTTCTTGCTTTTGAGGAGCTCGATATTGAAATTGGATTATCTCTATGATTGCAGCACTTCAATATTTTATTTTCGGTACCAATGTAGCCCTATGAATTCTCTTTCAAATGCCACAAGATTGACCTGATTTGGATTCTTCAAGACAAATTTGTGTCCAATCTCCCACAATGACCTAATTATGGACTGGTTCAGTAGAGCGAACTTGTATGACTTGACACGTGTCACTGTTTCTTCCTTCAGCTCTGAAATTGATAGCCAAGAAACTACAGTCTGTGTACTAGCGACCACTTTTTACGGCACTCCAATCCGATGCTCAGAGAGAGAGAGGGAATCTTTTCCCACGATCACCTCTTTGAGATGAAATTTGGGAGCCTGAAAAAGCACTACCTTCCACAGATCATATCTCCAAAAATATTGTGAACCAAGATCTGAAATTTTTTGAGGAGTTTCCTCAGGATTTTTTCTTCGCACCCTAAAAATTTCAGATTCTGAATCTTCGTAGAAAACAAGTTATAGTGAAAATGCCACGATGACCTGTTTAGAGCAGCGAAACCCTAGAATCCAAAGCTCTGATACCAAATGTTGTGTAACCAGCTCCAAAAATAGAAGAAAATAGATATCAACGCCTTAGAAATAAGCCACTTCGAGAGGGCAACCTCCAATACATTACATGAATGAACAATTCTTGGATGATACAATTTACAAAACCTCCTTTCTATATATAGGAGTTCATGGGGCCATAATGTAATCCTAGTGGGGCCACAATGTAATCCTAGCCGACCTAACAATAATAATTTAAGGGCACAATAATAACAATATGGGGGTTACAAGGGTACAATAATAACAATAAGGGGGTTACACTAACAACAATAAGGGACTATACTTGGTAATATAGGGACCTAACATTTCTTCATTCTCAAAATCTATCTGTAGAGACAACGTCCAAAGAGTATGTCCTCTTAGTGGCCAGTAATAAAAAAAACATGAGAGAGCACTTTATAAGGTGCTAGAAAATCCATGAATATCATAAATATACATATGAAGCTACAACTATGGTCGTAAAAATTCCAACTAAGAGCATCATCACAACAAAACAAAGTAAATAGATATAATAGAGTTGATTGTGTTTTTATGTCAGCAATCATCCTTCCATGAAAGAACGATGATAATATTCATCTGCCTCTTCTCCTATGTGTTATGTGATCTTCCAAATGCCCATATCCTACTTAGAGCCTGCATTATATAATACATCCACCACTATGTTCCTTTCACTGTAGATATGGCAACAAGAGATATGATCATAAGAGATTTAGGTGAAGAATCTCCTCCAAAATTGGTAGAACTATGTGGTTGTGACATCTTTGAGTTTCATTAAACCAGTTTATAACATTCATTGAATCCCAAAAGGTATGTAAATTTTGACAGTCTTTTTCAATGGAAAAACATAGAAGAAGTTTTAAGGAGAGCATCTTTGCATAATTATTTGTGCCCGCTCCCCAAACCAATCTGAGATTTGAAGAAATGGGTTTCATTAAGATATAGAACCATCCCACCACCACATATGTTGGTATCATGAGAGGCACCATAAAAGTAGACCCAAGGAGCTAAAAATGTATAGATTCTTATGAGATTATCCAAGGGGCTTAAGAAGCACCCCACAAAGGAAGAAGGGAGTAAATAGAAATAATTTTGGCTGCCACTTGATCAGGGGACGAGACTTGAGTCTGAAAATTTTCCTTATTTCTAGCCAACCATACTCCCAAAGAGATGAGAGGGGGGATTTTTTTACGAGCATCATCTTTAGAAATTTCCCACCAAGACTTTCAGGAACCATGAAAGGAAATGCCATGCCAAGACAAAACACAGGCCAAATTGTTCATTATTACCAACCAAATGCTCATAGTGAAGGGAAAAGACATAAACAAATGCGCCACCGACTCCTATGTATTTTTACAAGGAATGCACCAACTGGGCCCTTCTTTCAGCCTCTTTTGGAGATTGTCCCAAGTTGGAATTTTATTTTTAATTAGACACCAAAGGAAGACCCTAGCCTTAGCAGGACAACTCAGCTTCCAAAAAATTTTCCACCACCAGACATGATCCAGTTGTCTTCTGGAAAATATTTGGTATAAGTACCCAATCTATGGAGTATACTCCACATATATAGAATGAACCGAATAGATGGAATCATCTATGTCTCTGATTCTAACATGAGAGGAATTTAGCGCAACTATGTAGTTTTTCTAGGTGATAGTATATTCCTCTGGAATATGTAATTAATAAGCATCCATCCAAACTTGAGCCCACATGGATGAGCAAGTATCATCATCAATCTGGTTCAAGTAAAACCTCCAATTCTCATTAGAAAAGTGACAAGGTCATGGGGGAGCTTGAAATTTTCCCCACAACTAACCCAAAGGTTGGAACCAACTCTCGTATTACTTTTTTATCAACCTTGCAGACTAGACAACCTTCCACCACAAAGAAGGATGATATAACCGCCTTCCATATGACATATACATTAGTTTTTTTTTATTAGTCAATCTACCCTAGTCATCAACAGACAATGGAATCCTGTAAACCACTGAAGTCCAAAGACTATTGGTATTCAATAAGCTCCACCTGACCTTGGTTCTAATACTTTTGAAAATAAATGTAATTCATTGATTCCCTAGCCATCCCATGCTTTGGGAATTTCTATCATGTCCCATCTCACCCAAGGGATAACAAACTCTTCCTTAGAGCCAACTTAATTAAACTAACTACACATATTTCAAATAGATTCTATTATGCGTTTTGGGTTCATGATAAGGACATCAAGTAAATTAGGATGGCCTCCATCACCGACTTTATCAAAACTATTTTTCTAGCCCTAGAAAACTACCTGAATCTCCATTGCTTTAATCTCTTCTCAATTTTTCTTAGCAGCCACAACCAATCTTCCTTTCTGTATGCATTTGGTTTGAGGTGAAAACCAAAATACTTCAAACCTTCTTCATAAATTTTCATTTGAATTGGAAACTGATCCAACATTTTGTGAACTTCCCCATGAGATAAATTTGAATAAAAAAGAGTGGACTTTTTCACATTTATTTTCATACTTGTAGCTTTTTAAAATAATGGCAAATCTTCTTCAATAGTTTTCGAATCCTATCAAGATCCATTACTGAACAAAAATATGCCATCAACAAATAACAAATGAGTGATTACGAGTTTTTCAACAACCTCAATTCCTTTGATAAACCCCCCCCCCCCTATTTATTATTGTAATTAACAATCTGTTGAGACCCTCTACCACTAATAGGAACAAGACAGGAGATAGAGGGCACCCTTGCCTTAGTCCACGTTGTGCATGGAAAAAAGGCGAGGTTGAATCATTGATGAGGAATGCAAAATAAATAAATGATATACAACTCATTATCCAATCAATAAAAATAACTTCAAAATCCGAATGTGTGAGGATCAAGGGAATGAAGACCCAATTAACCCTATCGTAGGCTTTTGAGAGGTATATTTTAATAATTGAGCTTTCAACTTCCTGATTTTTAGACTATGTAAGCCTTCTTGGGAAAATCCAATAGCTTCATGAAATTGACAACCCTCCAAAAAATAAAATTTCTCCTTTGACATATATATAATCATTTTTAATATTCGAGTTAAATTAAAATTTTAAAAGTAAAATAAATATTTTCCCAAGGAAAAAAAACCATAATTTTAATTCATTGATAAATGATCCAAAATTACATTTTGAAGATACAAATAGGATGTATTCATGCTATTTCAGTAAATTTGTTCTATAAGTTTTTAGAGCTTCTTTTACATAAGAACCATTTGTGATTCAAAAAATAGGGATTGTTAGAAAACATATCATAACATCATATCGAAAAAAGGATGCCAGATCCTATAGAATTTGTAGAAACACCTAGATATAACAGTGTCTAAAATATGGTGTAGATATATGTGTCAGTCCAACCTTTCTAAGGGGGAGTTGAATGGCCTGTGAAAGTACTCATATTTGATGCTCTCCTACTATTCCAACACCTACCACAAGCCTTTTTCCAAATGTATACCTTCTTTTTATAAGCGGTTGGCAGTTTGGTTGTGTTCCCTATATATGTGAGAAAAGTGGATGTAAGTGAAGTGATATTTAATCCTTAAAGTTTCATCAACAAGAGGAGAAAGAAGAAGGTTTATGCACACATGAGTTATGTTAATCCAATTAATTATCAGCATATAATCCACAAAAAATTGTACTTACATATATCCTTTATCCATGGCATATAGCAATAAATGTTTGCAAGCAACAAGTTCCACCTAATTGTTTATCCATGTTCCAAACCCCATTTTGACATGGAAGAAATTGTATTCTGATAAGAAAAGGACAAATCCACATCCACTCCTTTGTCCTAGTTCACAAGAAGCTCCATTAAAGAAATCCCATGGTCAAGATCGATCATGTGATTCTTCAACAATAGCTATTCACGGAGCACCACCTTTATCCTGCAGAAAGTGACCAAGAATAGAAAGTGCTTATGTTGCTACATGATCAGAAGATGATGATTTCTCCTAGAAAATGGCTTTGTTTTGTGCCAACCACACCCCCTAGAAAATGATCAAATGGAGTGTCTCAAAATAACGCGAACTAGGATTTGAAAGCCACCTCCTCCATGATTCTTCCAATGTTTCTCCTTCTCACTAACCAAGCTACCCTACTGTCACTCAACATACTGCCCATATTTTTTTGGTGAAAGGGAATTCTTGAAAAACGTGCATGATCATTTCCTCATTGTTTCTGCACAAGGAGCACCAATTTGGCCCATTCACATACCTTATTTGTAGAATGTCCCAAGTTGAGAACTTTCTCTCTATTAGGCACCACATGAGAAATTTACCTTAGCTAGGCACTTAGAAAAAAGTAAAAAAAAAAACTTAAAATGCAATATTTTTTTCCTTTCCATTTTTTTTAAATTGTATCATTCATTCTCAACATTTATTAAAACAAAGTTTTCTGTTCCACTTAATTTTTTTGTTTTTTTTGTTTTTGTAAGTTGATTTTGTATTACCTTGAAATTGCAAATTACATCCTTGATATATCATGATAGACAATAAAACTAAAAAACCAAGAATTAGGCCTCGATCGATCACAAGAGGAACCATATATCTTGGCCAACACCAAAATAGATAGAGTAACAACAATGAAAATTGTAGTTGAGCGTAACAACAACCCTATTACAAGCCATCCACTAGAATAAGAACAAAAAATGATATGATCTTAAGAGTTAGATGAAGTCACGGGAGACGAGTCCCAAACGCATTTTCCTGTAGGAAATAAGGGCTTTGGATCATATTGAAGATGACTCTCCAAATTTGTTATGCAGGCACCCAATCTCTCTAGGAAACATCACTAATGAAATTGAATCCTCCAAATATCATTCAAGGATGAGAGTATGCCATTCCTATCTTCTCTCTTTTCCTTCAAGGCACAACTGAGTAGAGTCTTCAGTTGTCAGTGAAGGGTGACAGAGTGCATGTATTGGTTCCTTCATCCCCTAGTGTGACCAGGGGAAACCTCTGCAATGATCTATGTGTCAGAATAAGCTTGGCGATCTTGCGCTATGTGAGTCTCCAACTAGCGAATTTCCTCTTTGGTACAAAGAGAGGTCATTGCATAAGTGTTGTCAATTAGAAGAGGAGTATAGTGTACTTGTTTCTCCTATAAATCTTTAAGAATTTTCCTTAGCCACACAATCTCCTTGGTTGCTCCTAGAGTTGCCACATATTCTACCTCTATTGTGGAATTTTCTAGAATTGACTATTTTTGTGACCTCCAGGAGATGGCTCCTAATCCAAGACTCATAACATAATCTGAAGTAGATAGTCCATTTTCCTTATCTCCATTAAAGTTTGAATCGGAACATCTAATCAAGATAAAGTCACCCACCTGTGTATATTTGAGTACAAAGTCTTGAGTTCCTTTCAAGTACTTTGGAACTCTTTTTGTCTTAGACCAATGTCCCTCAAAAGGCTTTTGCATAAACCTGGAAAGGATTCCAACATCAAATGAAATATTTGGTATTGTAATGGTGAGGTAGATAAGACTTCCTACAAGCTGCCTATACGTAGTTGCATCCTCAAATTCATTTCCTTCTTTGGATGTGAGCATTACATTTTGTTCCATTGGAGTGGATAAAGGATTGAATTCAACCATGCTAGATTTGTTCTATAATTCTCCAATGTACTTCTTTTGATAGGGGAATATATATTTCAAATGTTGGGTTACTTCAATGCCTAAATAGTAATGAATATGTCCCAAATATATCATCTCAAATCCTTTCTTCAACTCTTTCTTTATGGATGCAAAATCACTTTCATTTTTCTCTGTCATCAACAAATAATTTACATATACCACAAGATAAACAATAGTTTTTCCAACTTTCTTGAGAAATAAAGTTGCATCATCAAGATCAAAGTGTTTTAAATTTAGATTCAAAAGATACTCAGTTAATTTTGCATACCATGCTCGCAGTTCTTGTTTTAGGCCATACAAGGATTTTATAAGTTTACATACTTTATGCTCTTGTCCCTTCACAACAAAACCTTCTAGTTGAGACATAAAAACATTTTATTTCAGGTCTCGATTCAAGAAAGAATTTTTTACATCCATTTGATACAATTTCCATCCATTATGAGTTGCCAAGGAAAATAGAGTCCAAATTGTAGCCCATTTTGTTGTGGGGGGGAAGGTCTCCTCATAATCGACCCCTTATTTCTATGCAAATCCTTTTGGCATGAACCTTGCTTTGTGCTTTATATGATTTATACTTATTCTTTAAGACCCACTTCCAACCAATTGGTTTGGTTCCAAATGGAGGGTCTACCAGCTTCCGGGTTCCATTATTTATGAGAGCATCATACCTTTTCTGCATTGATTCATTCCATTCATCATGAGAAGCATCTTTGATGTAGGGGCATCTATAAAATTTGTATGACCAAGAGGTCAAAATATTTTACTAGAGGAGTGAGTTCCTCAATGTCTGGATTTGTTAGGATATACTTTGTTTTTAATTACCATATAATGCATTAAAAATAGTCAATTGTTGTAATTAGTTTAATAATGCCCAAAATTTTCCATCCAATCCTATTCTCATGGATTTGGAGTGACCTGTGATGTATTTTTTATTTCTTGATTTAATAATATGAGAGTGTAGTGGCGTGCGAGTGTGGATTGGAATAAACCTTAAGAAGCAGTCCTTCTGCAATTTGTGTTTTCATTTCTTGATCACATGTGTGTGTGTGTGTGTGTGTGTTATAGCAGATTGGATCATGCCACTTACTTTAATTTAATCCTCGTACCTAGAGACAGAGGCAGATTGGGTCATTTTTTTAAGACCGAGCCAGTGGGAGGCCTATAGGAGTAATGGATTCGAAGTTGAAGTACGCAAGTAGAGTGAAACTAAGCCACACTTAGTTTATTTTATAATCCAATAAGAATACGACACTTTACAAAGGCCAGAGAGATGGAACTTAAGTTCTATAAAAGGGATTTGTCACGAGATAGAATCCCTGAAGGGTCTTCCCTGAAATATCAAGGAAGAGCATATAAAGAGGTAGCCAAGATGACGAGTACCGGGTGGATGTGGTAATGAGACAATAAGGAACACATCAGGGTGACGTGTCTTGAAATTTATTTTCCCTAGTCGATTGAGCAGTAGCATGTGAAAGGAAGCATCAGGTCGAATAAGAGCTAGGGTGACATGTAAGGGTTGATAACAAAGAGAAGCACAGAGTGAACAAAGATTCTAACCACTAGAAGACATTATTGACAAGTGGCCATGAGGGCATTGACTCCTCCCAAAATATTGTTGTGGTGTGTGCTTTGTAGAAGGGTCAAGGAACCGGGACCCAAGCCTCGTGGTTCGATCGCATTGCATGGAGTGGGAGGAAAGCATATAAGTGACAGGGGCTTATAGAGTGGGTTTTTTTATTTTTGTGTGTGTGTGTGTGTGTGTTTTCTCCAACGGCTATTACAAACAACTTGAGCTCGATGGTTTTTCATAAAAGGTAAGCCCCTATTCTTTGTATTACTAGTAAATCTTAGTTTTGGTGGTTCTAGTTCAGCTTTGGGACATTAAAGGGGAATTTTTTGGCCTAGCCCACCATATAAAAATTATAAATCTAAGTCTTGCACCGATTGGTATCAAACTAGATCATGCATCTACTCCAAGAACAATTAGTTGAACATGTTGCACATAATTGGACAAGATGTAAGAGGAGGCCAAAGAGGAAAAAGGTATGTAGCCAATGATGAAGTGATGTAAGTTATGCAATGAATGGAAGCCATGGAAACCAACAAACAAAGGGAACTTGAATCTGGAGATGTAAGCAAGGAAGAAGAAGAGTCTCCAAAGGAAGAACCAGTTGAAGAGCTTGTAGAAGCCATAATATTGAAAGCAGTTCACAGATCTATTACAAAGGTGAAGCCTAATCTATCTTCTTACACAGGAAACGTGAATCCAAAGGAACTTATAGACAAGATCACTGAGATTGATAAGTTCTTCAAATGCGAGGATATGGATGAGGAGAATAAAGTTAAGCTTTTTTTCATGAAGGGACATGCATCTATATGGTGGGATGGTATACAGGCTAAAAGGAGAAGCCATAATAAGCATAAAATTAAGATTTGGGACAAAATGTTCATGAAGATTATAGGCAAGTTCTTGCCAAAGGATTATCATCTCACTTTATTAAGGCAGATGTAAATCTCATGTAGAGATTGTTGACAGTGAGGGAGTACACGTAATATTTTTATAAGGTGAACATCAAGGTTGGATATGCTAAAGAGTATGTAGAGAATACAACCAAATATATTAATCATCTTAAGCTATACATACAGGGCGAAATCAATGTGATATACCTAGAATAGGATAGGAAGCATACCAAATAGCTCTGAAGGCTGAGGAGAATCTTGAAAGGAAGAAATATGGTAGGGGAAAAAGTAATTCTAGAGGAAGAGTACAACATTCAAGTAGAGGAAGATCTATAACATAAAATGAAGGAGGTAGTAACTCAATTCCACAACAATAGCAAGAGGGGGACTTCAGAGGTCAAAGATCATTTTCCCAAGGACGAGGAAGAGGTAAAGGAAGAGAGATTCATTGCTACAGGTGTGGAAAGCTTAGGCATATGGCATATGAATGTCCAGAAAACATAAATTCAGGCCAGATAAGTATTTTTGTTTCCCCAGTAGACGAAAGGGAACCAAAGATATAGGAGGTAGAAAATGTACCAGAGATAAGAGAATATATATTACTCAAGAAAGTGTTGTTGAAACCAGAGAAGGAAGTTGTTGAACCAACTCAGAGGAAGGATTTGTTCAGGATTGTTTTCAAATTCCAAGGAAAATGTTGCAAGGTGGTGATTGATAGTGCCAGCACAGCCAACTTAGTGTGTCCATCAGTCGTGAAAAAATTGAATCTGAAGAGGATGAAGCATCTAACACCTTATAATGTTTCATGGGTTCAAAAGGATCATCAATTGTTGGTGAATGAATAGTGTGAAGTGGAGTTGCAGATAGGCAGCTACAAGGATAAAATCCTGTGTGATATCATGCCCATGGATGTGTCGCACATTCTATTGGGTAGACCGTGGTAGTTTGATAGAGGTGTTGTGCATGATGGGAAAAAGAACATTTACAAATTCCAGAAGGATGGCATCAACCATACCTTGTTGCCTTCGCAAGAACGGAGCACATCAAAATACAATGATTCCAAGACATTTTTATTGAGTGGGAAATAATTTTTATAGCATATGGAGGATATTGACGCGAGCTTTGCTTTGGTTTGTAAACCCGTGGTTATTCTTATTTCCACTATTGTGACTTATTTTCCTTTTGAAATTCAAGAAATGTTGAATGAGTATAGTGATATTGTAGTGGATGAATTGCATAATTAGTTGCCACCTATGAGGAGTATAAGTCACCATATTGACTTGATACCAGGGGCAAGTCTACCAAATAAATTTTCTTAAATAATGACCCCTCGGGAGAATGAAGAGATAAAAAAGAAAGTGCAAGATTTGTTAGATAAATGACTCGTTAGAGAAATCCTTAGTCCATGTGCAGTACCGACAATGTTGAGTCCTAAGAAAGATGGTGGTTGGAGCATGTGTACATACTCCAGAGCTTTGAAAAAAATCACAACCGGGTATTGATTTCCTTTACCTCGCATAGATGATTTGTTGGACTATTTGAGTGGTGCTAATTGTTTCTCTAAGATGGATATGAAGAGTGGGTATCATCGTATTAGGATTAGAGAGGGAGATGAGTGGAAGACAACCTTTAAAACTAATGATGGGTTGTATGAATGGTTGGTCATGCCATTTGGGTTGTCCAATGCATCTAGAACCTTCATGAGATTGATGAATGATGTGTTAAGGGAATTTATAGGGAAATTTTTTATTGTATATCTAGATGACATTTTTATTTACATACAGTCCAAAGAAGAGCATTTGAGGCATTAGAGGTATGTATCAGAGAAGCTAGAACAATATAAATTTCTCATCAATTTGAAGAAATGTTCATTCCTGAATACATAGCTTGTGTACTTGGGCTTTGTCATATCCAAGGATTGTTTGAAGATGAATCCTAAGAAGGTAAGAGATATTATTGATTGGCCCTCTCGTAAAATAATTTTTTAAGTTAGAATCTTTCACAGTTTGGCTATTTTTTATAGGAGATTCATTATTATTTTTAGTAAGAGGAGTGCTCCAATTGTGGATACCATAAAGAAACACAAACAACCATTATAGTGGACTACTGAAGCAGAAAAGGGCTTTCAATTGTTGAAGAAGAAGATCACATAACAACCTTCTTTGATCTTGCCAGATTTCAACAAGCCTTTCCAAGTGAAAAGTGATGCTAGTGGAGAAGAAATTGGCATTGTGTCAAGTTAGGAAGCCATAGCATATTTCAGCGAGAAGTTGAACAAGTCAAGAAGGAAATATACTTCTTATGGTAAGGATTTCTACATTGTGCTTCAAGCTCTAAAGAAATGGAAGCATTATTTAATGTCTAAAGAATTTATTGTGTAAATAGATAATCATGTGTTATGGTATATTATGCAACAACCCAAATAAATCCAAAAGCATGTCAATTGGATCAAATGTATCCAAAATTTCAGTTTTCTTTCGACGCACATTAGCGGCCAAGCTAATAAAATTGTTGATTCTTTGAGCAGGAGGAATTTGACTATGCAGGAAAGTCAAGTCCAAATTATGAGGTTCGACTTCATGAAGGAGTTGTATGAGGAAGATGCAGATTTAAAAGAGAATTATAAAGCTTGTAAAAACCCTTCAAGCCAAGATAGGTGTGTTTTGCTCGATTACGTGCTTCAAGAAGGATTATTGTTCAAAAATAATCAGATTTGTGTTCCAAAGTGTTCGATGAAGGATAATTTAATCAAAGAAAAGCATAGTGGAGGCCTTAGTGGACACTTTGGACATGACAAGACATATAAGTAGCTCAAGCATTTCTACTTTTGACCAAAAATGAGGATTGATGTGAAGAAACTTGTGAACAGTAGTAGAAAGGAAAGAGCTAGAATATAGGGTTTTACACAACATTACCAATTCCAGACAGGCCATGGGATTCGGTAAGCATGGAATTCGTATTAGGTTTACCAAAAACTCAAAAGGATAGTTATATGATCTTTGTTATAGTGGACATATTTTAAAAAATGGCCCATTTCATTCCATATTTTAAAACCAATGATGCTACCCATGTTGCTAATTTTTTCTTTAGAGAAGTAGTGAGATTTCATGGAGTTCACAAGAGCATTGTCTCAGATCAAGATACCAGATTCTTGGGGCATTACTGGAGGAATTTATGGAAGAAGTTAGGGAAAAAATTGAGCTTTAGTTCAACCTATCACCCTCAAACAAATGGGTAGACTGAGGTAGTTAATAGGAGTTTGGGGAATATCTTGAGGAGCTTGGTTGGAGACCATCCCAAGCAATGGGATCAAGTGCTTGCCAAGGCTAAATTTGTCTATAATTATTCTCAAATAGAAGAATTGGTCAAAGTCATTTTCATATTATGTATGGGATGCATCCAATAGGAGTGCATGAACTCAAAAACTTGGGAAGAGTAGAACAAAGGAGTGCATCAGGAGAAGATTTTGTTATAAATATGTAGGTTATCCATGAATAAATGAAACATAAACTATAAGAGAGAAACCTCAAATATAATGCATGGGCATATATCAAGAGGAGAGAATAGAGCTTTGAAGTGGGAGACTTAATATTGACACATTTGAGGAAATAAATATTTCCTCAAGGAGAATACAATAAAATATAATTAAAGAAATGTAATCCTTGTGAGATCCTTCAGAAATTTTCATGCAATGCATATGAGATAGATTTTCCACCAGGGATTGGCATCTCTCCCATCTTCATTGTTGCAGACCTATACAAGTATCATCTGGGAGAAGAGGTGTAGACAACAGATGACAGTAGACAACAATAAATTCAGTGGCAGAAACATTTATTAGTAGCAAAGCCTTTGCAGCTAGACAAGATTTTGGACAAGAGACTTAATAAGAAGACCAAGGGTAAGGAATAATTTGAGTATTTTTTCAAGTGGAAGGATCATCCAGTATCTGATGCAGCTTGGATGACTACCACATTACTACATAAAAGTGGTAGAATTGTTGAAGACCTCGTGGGCAGAAGCCTATGAATTCTTTGTTCCTTGGGAGTATGATGCAGGAGCATTCGTAAAATTTGATTGACCGAGAGGTCAAAATCATAGACCATAGGAGTTGGTTCCTCAATCTGTGGGCTTGTTAGGATAGAATTTTTTTTTAATTTCCATGTAATGCATTAAAATTATTCAATTGTTGTAATTATTTTAATAATGCCCAAAATGATCCATCTGATCCTATTCTCATGGATCTAGAGTGATCCGTGATGTATTATTTATTTCTTGATTTAATAATATGAGAGAGTGTAGTGGAGTGTGAGAGTAGAATTTGAATAAACCTTGTGAACCAATCCTTCTACAATCTTTGTTTCCATTTCTTCATTGTGTGTGTGTGTGTGTGTGTTGCAGAAGATTTGGATCACGCCCATGGATTTACTTTAATCCTCGTAACTAGATACAGGAGCATATGGGATCGTTCATTTAAGACCATGTGAGTGGGAGGCTTGTAGGCGAATGGAGCCGAAGTCGAAGTACACGAGCAGAGTGCAATATAGCCACACTTAGCTTCTTCTTTTTAAGCCAATAGGAATACGACACTTGACAAAGGATAGGGAATCGAAACTTAAGTTTTGTCAAATGGATCCATCATGAGACCGATTCCCCAAAAGATCAATTAATATCATATAAAGGAGTAGTTAGGATGACAAGGAATGGGTGGATGTAGTGATGAGCCAATAAGGAACGTGTCGGGGTGATGTGTCCCAAAAGCTTTTTCTTTGGGTAATCGAGGAGTATCAGGTGAAGGGAAATGTTGGGCTAACATGTGAGGGTTGATATCGAGCAGAACAAGGAGTGAACGGAGATTCCAACAATTGCACAACATTATAGACAAGTGGCCACAAGGCTGTTGACTCCTATAATATTATTGTGGTGTGCGCTTCATAGAAGGGTCAGGGAACCGGGACCCAGGCCTCGTGATTCAGTCACATTGCATGGAATGAGAGGAAAGCATATATGACTCAAGGTATTATAGAGTGGGTCGCGTTAATATTTGTGTGTGTGTATGTGTGTGTGTGTGTGTGTGTGTGTGGGTCCTAATGACTACTACAAAAGGCTTAAGCTCAGTGGTCTTTCATAAAAGGTAAGCCCCTCTTCCTTTGATTAATATTAAAGCTCTGTTGCGATGGTTCTAGTTCAACTTTGGGACATTAAAGGGGCAATTTTGGGCCTAGCCTGCCATATAAAAATTACAAAACTAAGGCCTGCACCAAGCCTATTTAAAGGAAGGTTGTTCAAAATTAGTAGACATATTTAGTTCACAATCATAAGAAACATCCATATTAATAATTGAATTATAATCATCTACATCACCTCCATTTTTCCTGGTGGAACTTCTAGCTCTGGTATTTCTGACCTCATAAGAATGATCACTTTTAAGTGTTTTAGTGAGAAATTTTGAATGACCTTTCTTAGATGGTATAACTTTCTATGTTGACTGAGATGGGGTTGCATCAATATTTAGCCTTCCAATCATCTCAATCACATCACTCAAACTGTCTTCTTGATCTAAAGAAGTGGTTGGAACTTCATGAGGGGGAAAGAGTGACTCATAAGGAGATTCCAAAGATTGGTCTAGGATAAGGACACCCCCTTCAAGATGTGGAATTTCATTATCAAATTCCTGTAAAATTTTACATGATTGAATTTTTCCAAACAATCAAGATGGCACTCAACAACATTATGAATCTTGGAAGATTCAAGAAAAATGACATTTGCACATAGTATAAAATTCTTATTTACCTCATCGTAGTGACGATATGCTTTGGAGGTACCTAATTACCCCAAGAAGATGATATTTTCACTCCTTGCACAAATTTTGTTTCTTTGTTCCAGAGGAATCAAGGCATAACAGGTGGAACCAAAGATCTTGAGATGCATTACCGAAGGAATGTGACCATACCACATTTCATAAGGAGTCTTGTTTCTAAGAGCATGACATGTTTTCTTAATATATACTGCACATATAACTACATTAGCCCTGAACATCAACTTTACATCTTTGAAAAACATCATTAATGAACCATATTTAAGATTGTCCTGTTCACTCTTTCAGCTACACCATTTTGTTGAGGATTTTGTGGCATAGTCGTTTGTTGTTGAATTTCATGTTATCAAAGATAGTTTTCAAATTCATTTGAGGTATATTCATTGTCATTATTAGTACAAATAGATCCAATATGAAACAATACATCATCTTCAATCCATGCATGAAAGTTTTTGAAAGTTTCAAAAGCTTCTTATTTAATTTTCAACAAATATACCCAACACATTCTAGTAGTAATCAATAAAATTCATCATATATGTATTTCCATTTGTAGAAGGAACATGCATAGAGCCACACAAATTAGAATGAATCAATGCAAGATTTCCACATGCTATAGGAAAAGTATCATGGAATGTTTGTTTGCTATGTTTTCCTATGATACAAGCATCACATTGCTTCAGTTTCCTTAGAATTTTCGGCAAACCAATAACACCATTTCTCTTTAATAAACAAATATTGTCATAATTTAGATATGAAAATATTGCATGCCATAAAAGACTGGATGGAAATGTACCTTCATTATACTAATAACGGTATGCACAATTGTGTGCATGAGTAGTCGTTCCTTGTAGATTCAAGAGTCCTTCTTCCTCTACTCCAGTCATGACAAGTGTTTTGTTTGATGCTTTTCTCGCCTCAAATTTTCCATCAAACATGTGAATATAGTATCCTTGCTGGCGAATGTGAATAAGGGACAAAAAATTTCTCTACAACTCTAGGAGGTATAGAACATCATGCAAAATAAAGTCAGGGAGTCTAGGAAGTTTGAACCTAATGGTGCCAAGTCAAGATGGCTTGAGTCTTTACTTGTTTGCAAAGTATATAACTCCATCTACATTATCACTAAATTATTCAAAAAAAACTTTCCAAAAGATCATGTGGTAGGTTGAATCTGTATCAAGCACCATGCATCATTCCAAGAAGCAAATGAAGTATGAAACAATTCTTCAGTTACTCCAATATTGCAATGTGAAACAATAAAATGAGCAGATTCAAATGCTTTACCTTTTCTTGGATCTGGCATTTTACCTTTCTCTTCATTCCGTTATTGCTAGATTCTATCCTAAGAGAGCTTGCATATGGATACATCATGTCCATTTATGTTGCAACAAATACATTGAAGATCAAATTTTCCTCCTTGATGACGTTTACCCCCACTGCCTCTATTATTATTCTTTCCACATCCTGAGTCTGCCACCTATTCCTCTAGAAGAATATTTTGTTCAATCATTCTCTTTCTGTGCAAGTCACATAGCTTGTTCAGGAGACTAAGTATTTGTCTTCCTCTTCCCAAATGCTTTCTCCCTTTATGCAAAATTCTCCACAAGAGTGTCAAAATTCATATTCTTAAGTTGGACACTATCTTGTAAGGATTCACGACAGTGATAATATGTGAGATATAGAGCCTTGATGAAAGTTGTGAGAGAAATGTCCATTTTAACTCTAGTGGCTTCTACATAAAGCATGATAGCTCTAATTTCTGAGGCTAGGTCCAGGGGATCATCGTCTAATCCAAATTGTATCATTATATTGTTTGTCATCCATATCGATGCATTCAAAGTGGAAAATGTGGAGGAATCAGCTCACATGATCGTTTTATCGGCGGGACCTAGTTTGACGAAACGAGGTTTGAAACCTTACGGGAGCATTTTGAGGCATCAAATGACATTTTTCTGTTATTCTACACACATATATATTTCTAATGGTACAAGAATCACATCAATCGGAGTATGTATCCAAAATTTATGCCACTTAGACGTTGGCCTTCCTGTTTTCACACCTATAGTTCAGGAGGATGTCGTGTCAGCCCCCATTATTCATGGGAAAGGGGCTAGCCCAGAGTAATATATTGCATACCGGGGATTACAAGTGGATTGGGTTTTTACATCAGTTTCATTTGATGATCAAGTATAAGAAGGGAAACACAAATGAGTTGACTGACATGCTTTCAAGGCCACCCACATCAAATATTACAGCTTTGGGGACTCCTATGCACATGGATCCATTCACCCACGATGCATACAAAGAGGCATATTCAGAGGATGAGGACTTCAAGGAGGTGTATCAGCAATTGCAAAGTTAGACTCATGTGCATGATGGTGACAACACCATTGACTACCATCTCTAGGATAGGTTACTCATCAGGTTGGATAAGTTATGTGTTCCTAAACGTGAGCGATTGCAACTCATTAGAGAGGCTCACACCTCTAATTTTGTAGGGAAATTTGGTGTAGGGAATATCGTGGATAAATTTTAGAGGTATGTGTATTGGCCCAAGATGCAAGAGCATGTATCTAGGTTCATAAGAGGATGCATGCTTTTTTGTACTAGCAAGCCTAGCAACAAGAAACAAGGTCTATATCACCCCTTACATGTACCTACTCATCCTCGGGAAATCATTTCCATATATTTTGTGGGAGGTTTACCAAAAACTAGGAAAGGACAGGACTACCTGTTCATGGTAGTTTATAGGTTCAAATGCGCATTATCACTTTAGATCCCTATCCCTCTTGACGTTAGATCCATTGGCCATCTTGTGTGTTTTGACTAGATTTTTCCCATCCATAGACTAGTTATTGGGAAGCCCTCCTCCTTGGGTATAAGTTGATGCATCTTTAGCTGTTTATTTTCTATCATATTTCAGTTTACTTCACTGTTATTTTCAGATTTATTTACAATTACACAGCACTTTTTTTCTTTTTTCTCTACAACGATTGGGTTTAATTAAAATTAACACACTTTATTACATACATGCACACCGTAAGTGAAGAGCGCCTTGTTTACACCGCCAGGCCAAGACTATAACATTGTAATCAATTAATCCTACACCTCCCTACCCTTATTTCGACATTGTAATCATTTGATCCTTCACCTCCTTTCCCTTGTTGGTCTCTCTTCCTTCTGTGATCCGTGTCTATTTTTCCATCATTACGCCCCCAAGGCGTTTATCCCAAAGACTTCTTGGCCTTCATCTTCAGTTTTCGGTAGGAAGACTTACTCCTCCGTGTAGGGTTCGAGTTCGTCCTCCACCGAGTCCTCATTCTGACTCTGTTTCTGGTTCATCAGGTTCCCCTTCTGGTTCTATCCCTGGTTCTTCTCCTGTCACCTTTACCATGTCTGGTTCAGGACCTAACGCTAGTGGTAGCCTTGGCCCTAAGCTGGGAATACTACTAGTGGGACCGCAACGGGAACTATCCTAGCTGCTCCCTTGCTCCCTTATATGGAAGGCCTCAGTCTTCCCGATTTTAACCAACTGATCAATGACCCCATACACCATGATCCTTGTTGGCCTTCTATGCCAACCAAGCTCCCTTCTGACATCCCCAAGTTTGAAGGTATTTCTGGAGAAGATCCTACAAACCATGTTCGATCTTTCCACATGTGGTGTTCGTCTAACTCCATCACCTATGACTTTGTCCATCTTCGGTTTTTCTAGCGTACGCTTACCAGAGAAGCTTCTAAGTGGTATGATGAATAGGCCTCCTCCTCTCATACTACTTTTGCAACTCTTTCCAGGGATTTTTTGTCTTACTTCTAGCTTCCCCTTCATTATGACACTGGTACCGAACTCTTGACCTCTTTCTGTCAATCGTCTGCGACCCGCCTATTCGATCATGTCCAGGAATGGAAAATAAGAAAGAGCCTATGTCGAGCCCCTACCTTTGAAGACTGTGTCTACATGGACTGGTTTCTTAGATTCCTTTTTCCTGCTATTAGAAAATATGTCGCATCTCATTTCCCTCAGATCAAAGAAGCTACCCTCCAGATTACGTTGAAATATGATCTGATCTACGCACAGTCTGGTTATGTTTATACCGTCTTACCTTATCTCCCTAGACCTAGTGGTGCCAATGCACCTGGGGCATCCCATGTCACCGATGGTATTGTTGCAGCCCTTTTTCATCTGTACACTCATCCTCACATGGGTTATGGTTTCCCTCAGGGAGGGGCCAGCTCCTCCAGCACTTTTTCCCCTCCCGATAGCATGTATCTAGGATACAGCATGCCTCCTTCTTTTTCCCAACTTGTTTACCACGATTTTTCCCAAACTCCTTATTATCTGTATCTGTAGCCTAGTGCTCCAGCTCCTCCAGCATTAGCACCTCAGCCTCCCTTTCCCTCTCAACCCCCGCAACAGAAGCCACCACCCCCAGGGGCAGGTGTATGCATAGCAGGGCGCGACTAATCCTCCTACTTCCAAAAAGAAGAGGAAAGGCAACCAAAACCAATCTGCCCCAAAATCCAGGACCCAATCCCCAAGGGAATACACCTAACACAGCTAACCAGCAACAGGGCACTCAGCCCAAGCAGAACAGGCTTGTTCGCACGAACAAACCTTGTTTTTTTTATGGTGTCTATGGTCACTATACCCACAATTTTCCTCTTTTACCTCAGACGCGGAAGATGTGGGAAGCTTAAGCAACATCCTGAGGACAGTAAGCCTACCCTTCGGTTCCTCCCCATGTTGCACTTATCCAGCCGGTTGTGTTTACCAATCCTTTCCCCCAACAAGGATTCGTGGTTACCCGACCCCCTGAAAGTCAAGTGGCCGCTCAACCTCCTACATTTGGTACCTCTAATTACCAGATCCTCATGATGAACTCTGACCAACCCATTACCATTGACCTCAACCTTTAAACTCGGTCTCGTCAATACAACAAGCCTCCCGCTACGTCAGCCTCCGAGCCCCCTTCTTCAGGTCCTACAGAGCCTATTTTGACACTCAATGGTCCTTTACAGATCCCTTAGCCTAAGGTAGAGGTTCATACAGGTCTATCGAGGACCCGTGTAAACAATTTACTTGCAATGCCGTTTTCCATTGACATAATATAGTGATGGAGTTTTGTGCGGTGCAATCCCCTGTTGCCATCTCAACGCTAGAACTCCTCCGAACGTGCCCTTCATAATGAAAAAAGATATACCTAACTTCCATAGGTTATGGATCCTTCCAAGATGATCATTTGAACGTCTTTTGATGTTTGGGCGGATCTTAATGTCACTCTTGTTGCTGCTTAATGCCGCCTTTGATACTGTCCAAGATCAGAAATGCCAGCTCTCATTGTACATCATTGAGAGGACATCCACCTATGTGATGTCCACTTCAGTTTGGAAGCAACTCAGATCACCTAATTTTTCTCCTTCCAAAATCACTCTTTCAGTGTGGGATGGCCACGCCTCCAAGCCCATTGGCTTATTCCACAATTGTCCTATTACTCTTGCGGGCAAGATTGTTTGTGTTGACGTAGAAGTCATTGATGCCCCCTTAGACTACAACATTATACTGGGTCATAGCTACACTTATGCGATGTCTTTTGTCCCATCTGTGGTTCACCATAATATTTTCTTTCCTCATAATGGAAATATTGTCAGCATCAACCAGTTGACGTATTACGAACCGAAGTCTTAGACCTCCCCTGAGTCCATCATCTCTTCCGTGGCCAATAAAAAAATAGTCGAACCTTTGACCAGTGTTTCACCTAGAGTCGACAAAGACTCCTCTTTGCTTGGTTCATTCCCTGGTCTTTCTCCTCCTATCTCTAATCCCAGCTCGTCGAACGTTTGCATGATGCAATCGTCTTAGTCTGACCTCAAACGGACAGGTTCGACTAGTCAGCAGCTCAGCCCTTCGCAACCTGCTCCTATCACCTCGACTCAGCCTTCAGGATGCCATCCTCAAGGCCACTCACCTGCAGTTGGTATCCATGAGCCTATCTACCCTCCTGGAATGGTTCCTCCTGGCCTTAATCATCTCAGAGTTGTCCCGCCTGGCCATTACCCCTCTGGTCAAATACCGTTGCTAGCTCCCCCCCTAAAGTATTTTCGGTAACTGTTATGGCTACCTTATCTCTTCCTAACATGACCTTGGGGATCCTAGTCTGGTACATTGATCCCCCAGCCACTATCCCGCCTGGTCAGCCCAAACCTTATACTGCTTTGACCCTGGTTCAACCGGTCCCCATGACCCCTCCCTTTGCTTCCGTGCCTCAGCCACCTCAACATGAACCTACTCCTGTTGTGAAAGCTTCGAGTGAAGGGGGAAAAGCTCGCAAGAAGGCACCTAAGGACAAGGCTTCCCAAACAACCACTACTCCTCCTCGGCCTCCAAAACAAACCCCCCCCCCCCTCGTGTTCTTTGTGTGATGTTGTCAGTCATGCCACCCATCATTGTCCTGAACTACCTCGTATCAAGCCCATGGTTAATGTCTCGTTCCCTGAAGCCTTTGTTCCTTCCTCGATTGTAGCCAAGAACCCCAAGACTATTCACACCAACCACCCTTGTGCTTTGTGTAATCTCCATGGCCATTATACCCACCTCTATCCCCGCCTTAAGCATTACCGAATTTCTTTAGAATTAGTTTGGGAATACAAAACTGAACAAAACAAGTTCGCCTCTCTGGTTCTCACGTAGTATACTTCGATCCAACCTGAGGATTTAACTACTCCCATTGACATTCCCCCTCCTGATTTCAAGATGACGGAGCCTTCGGCCACCATCCTCTACTTGTCATCATCCATGAGATCCATGGTGGAAGATCCCCCTAGGACTTCCCCTTCTGTTTCGCTTGACCTCCCTTCAGTGATCACCCTGGGCTCAATATCAGTGGATCCCTTATCTGCTTGTTCTTCCGTCACCCCCCGTGGTGATGCACATGTGAACCTTTCTTCTCATGATGATGATTCTGGTAGCTTTGTTGCGTCATGTGGTTACCCTTCCACCAGTCACCCCATCTTTTATGTGATGACGACATCATGGAAGGCTTTTCCACCCCTGACTTCATCTTTCCCGCCCATAAGAGGGATGGCACCATCTGTGTCTATGGTGACTTTCGCGACCTAAGCACAAGCTGCCCCCAAGGCAGCTCCCACACACCACCTACCCTTCGGTGTGTGGGTGGTAGACATCCTACCCAGAGCACTCCCGCTAGCAGTGTGTGTCTGATTTCTACCTTGCATTCATGTTGCCAGCATTGTTCATCATCCTCTCATCTGTTATCTTATGGCACCTTTGAGATGGACCCCCCTTCCACACCTTATATAGTTTATGTCGATGGTGCAAATCGCTACTCCTAGAATATAGCCTCGGCAAGTTGGGCCATTTTTACACCCTTACATTCGCTTGTTCTCTCGAACGGCGTATGCATTGGTACTGCCACCAATAAATAGGCCGAATATGATGCAGTGCGAGGTTTATTATTCGATGCCCTTTCCCATCGCATCCTTCATCTTTATGTTTGTTTAGGTTCCCTGCTTCTTGTCATGCAATTGAATGGTGGCTATCATGGCTATAATCCTGTCCTTTTTAGACAATATTTACGAGTGATGCTTTTGATGTGTGAATTTGAATTCATTACATTCAGTCATGTACCTAGAGCACAAAATCACTATGTAGATAGCATTGCAAATAATATTCTATATTGGCATTTATCACACGCATTTAAACACAAGACAATAACATAAACCATAAAAATGATGCATATCCATTATATGTCTCGTTCAAAATGTTTTAGAGTCCATCAACTCTGATACATTTGACATGCCCATAGCATGTTACAAAAAACTCAAAACTAGGGGCACCACATGCCCCTACACCTAATCACTATCTAGAGGATCCCGAGAAAATGGCTCTACTCCTGCATCTCGTATATCACGCATCCCCTTTCCCGCCATCACCATGCACTGTATGACTCCTCGCCACTCCGAGGGTAGACCAATACATGGCTCTATGTACTGGTCATCCAAGTCTTCCCAGTCACGCTCTAAAACACTGGTTAGAATCCTCTCACATCTATGAAGGATGTCCTCCAGGAGGGCCACTACATCCTCATTTTGCAGTGCTCTTGACCCACTAGGTCCTACAGCTCCTGCTACTGCAGGTCGTCCCATGTACCCGACCAGTTTCACCGGTGTCGTATCTGCATGCCAAAAGTGAATGAATGAGTACCATATACAATCTTCTGAAACTTTAAAATGCAAATAAAATATTAGCAACTTGTCACTTACCATCGGGCCACCATACTCGACCAGTCGATAGTGGCAAGTCCGGGTCCCCACGATAACTCATCCCACTATAGCGATAGTCGTCTATGTACAGTGGCATCTGATCCCAATGAGTGAAAAACTCGGGTCGAAACACCTATTCGACTGCCCCACCTCCCCCTTTGCATAGTAGCCGCCCCCGGCGGCGCATCCTGGGCTCTCACGGGCCCCCATCTTGGATTTGTATGCAAGGTTGGAGTGTCAGGATATTCTCAAAGAAGAGCGAGCACAGCATTGTGCCATATGCATAGTCATAGTTCACTTGTCGCTTGCATAGCGACAGCTGTCATTTCAACGATGACAGCGTCATTTGGGCCCATCCATAGTAGGTCCCTCTCAATGCACTCTCAACAAGCATCATCTGACCCCTAGTGATGTGGTGGAGTGCCTGGTTGCCTAGGATCTGCAACACTATTGTAGCCATGGCAAGGGTCTCTAGCCTCTCTAGATCCCCGATCGATATCCGTGTCCCCTTCACATGGAGACCTGGTCGGCAATGGTGCTCTACAAACTCCATGATGTTCCACCCTTGCGGTAACATTGTCTGTGTATTCCCCACCATCCCAAGTGGTGGGAGACCAATCAGGAAATATATATACTGGACAGTCAATTCGACCCGATGCCCCTGCACTATAAATATCTTGTGATCCGGATCCCAATAGCTAACAATCCGAGCCAAAAAGGGCTCCCTAGATCTCATCAAAGGGTTCTCCACAAAATTCAAGACCCCAAACCTGGCCAATGCACTAAGGACACCGTGATCCTCTCGGATCTCATACCGTAATGTGTCCAGGTATCTCTCTCTCCAGTTGATCCTCAATTCTGCCATATATGTACAAAACCATTGCATTTTTCAGTGTACAGAAAGGAAAGACTGCATTCCACCATAAAAACCCAGCTCTCAGCCAAGAAACAGCACCAAAATCCCCCTCTCTAACAGGTCAAACTTTTCAGGAAAATCCTGGGATAGGTCACAGTTTTCTGCCCAAAAATTCCTACCCAGGTCACAGATATTTCCCCAAAAAGTGCGACCCGACCGTGAAGAAGAGCAGGGGTCTGTTCCTAAGCTCTGGGTGCCTAAACTGAACTTTCAATACACTGAAATGAAAGAGTAGGGTTAGGCATCTTACCTGCAACTGACGGATCTCAATTCCAACAGTCGATTTTTCGGCTATGATCGCCACGAGATTTAGGGCCTTTTCTCCTCTCTACGTTCACCAAAACTACACTTGCAAATGAATCAAATTGGAGGGAAAATGCCTTATTAAAATAGAAACACCAGATTTTTATTTCGCCAGCTGCGACCAAACCGTAGCTCGGTTTGACAAACCGTTAGCACCATTGGAAAGCTCTCACCGAGCTCTCAAATGGGTATCCTTTAGTTTTTTGTGATTTGATACTTCACCCCGACACATTTTTTCCAAGAAGGGTCACTTCACCACTCCTCAAAATCGAATTTCTTCACTTGCAACACTTGTACTTGGGGCACCACTTCACCTTCATACTTTTCCATGCTCGTATCAATTTCCGTCATGAGTAACCATCTTGTATTCATGTTTGATGGTCCCCACCGGGCTTGTTCTATGTGGCAGCATCATCGAGTCGCCCTTATTTAGAGCATCCAAGTTGAGTCACCATCGCATCCATGGAGTCTATCCCGAGTCCCTTTGTATCCCGCTATAGTCCTCCATCCTTCATTGCTTTGTTCCTCCCTCATGTCACACATTTTTTCCTTCAGTCATACTGTCCCCTATCCCCTCTGGTATTGTGTCAGTAACTGCCAGGTCATCCATGCCCTTTATGCTCTAACAAGGGAAGTCTTCAACCCGCTACTCAGTACCTCCCATTCCACCATTATCTCTGGTGTCAGTCTATCAGTGGCTCTACTATTATCTCTCGTGACTTAGTTGAGGATCCCTTATTCCCTCACCTATGGCAGACCTCCTTTTGTCAGCATCAACTTATTCATTCCAGAAGACTTGTCTAAAGGACGGTGTACCTTGGTTCCAGCTTCCACTCTTGCTCAGTGCCTCGGATCAGGCAAAGGGACCATTTATTTCCCTTTGACTCGATTGTTTCTCAGCTCCAGCTCCTTACGGCATGATCGAGATCCGTATACTTGATGGTTCAGTGATGTAGCAGATTGTACCGTTGATTCCCGGGTGTGTGTGAGATGTTTCAGACCTCATGAGGGGGTGGCCCTTCAGGTAGCCTCCCACATGCCTGGATGACCTCTCTATTACAGCCTTAGATGCAGCTCCATAGATTTGATGTTTTCGGCCTCAGTCACTTGCAGCGCCTTTTAGTTTGCATGTATCATTCATATTTTCAGAGCCCTTTCCTGTTTTACAGGGCCTCTTTGGTTGTAAATATATCTCGTGTACTCAGATATTATTGTATAAGTCCTGGTTTTTGTCCCAAGAACAGTATGTATGTGGGATACATTATCATGTTTTTATCTGGCCCATGTTTATGCCAGCATGTACTATATAGTTCAGTCCCTTATTTACTAGATGCATTATTCTTTGTACTTTGTTATCTCGGTGGGCATAGGTATGCCTCCCCTGCCTCATGTAGAACAGGTACTCACTCATAAAAGATACTTGCCACACCTGTAAGTCTCGCCTCCTCACGGTCTTGTCCTCTCGCGCTTTAGTCTACCATATATTTCTCTCTCTCTGACTCCCCCTTCGATGTCTAGTGATTGAGTTCTTACAACGTACTTTAGTCATACGATTAGCTCCTAACACTTGCACGCTAGGGGGAATATGTTACACCAATTTTTGGTCATCTAACCTGTTACTATTAGATGGACCAAATTACACCATGTAAGACCAATTTTACCCTAGTAAAATTGCTTTCACTATGAAAAATAACTTAGTAATCCATAATTTATTAAGTTTTTATGGTCTAAACAGGAAACCCCATGAGGAAATATTGAATAAATCCCTATTTGTTTGATTTTCCTCAAGGAATAAATAATTAAACAATAGTTTAATTAATATTCCTGGTCATATTTAACCCAAAACAGGAAAATTAATTAGATAAATCACCATTTATCTTATTATTTTCTAGGAATAATTATTTAAACATTATTTAAATAATATTCCTTGTTAAACTTGACTAAATCATTTATAAATAATTGAATAAATCATTATTTATTTAATTATTAGTCAACCACATTATTAAAATAATAAATAAATCATTTATTTATTTATTATTTACAAATAAAGGGATTTGACCAACTTCAAATTATTTTTCCCTCCAACAAAAATAATAAAATATTCCATAAAAATTGGATCTAGATTTGGTTAATAATATTTTAATTATGCACCAATATCTAGACTAACTCGATATTTTGTTATAAATAGAAGGGTTTTTCCATTCATTCACTAACTTTTGTTGCCTAAATATCACTTTGGATCTATACTTTTGGTCTGACTTTGATCCTCCATCATTGTCATATTTTGCTACCATTTTGCTTGTGAGCTCCCTTTGAGTTCCATTTTTTTCTGGGTTTTCTACACCATCAAAAGAGAGAGATATTAGATCTAAAGCGTTGAGGACATACAAGAACCCATCCCATTGAGGGGGACTGGTAACATCTTTCTATGTTCCCTTCCCATGTGCCATAAATACAAAATTCTTTAAAAATATTCTTGTCTTGTCTATTGGATGCATGGAGCAACTCTTGCTTTTATTTGTTGTTTAATGTCTTTAACTGCATGGATCTGGATTTTGTAGCATTTGTCTTGGTCAACGAACTGTATATCTAAAGAAATTTCCAGCCATATTTGATGTTAGGGTTGTTTGCTATGCACAACTAAAGTGAGCTTTTTTCGTATGCTTGCGATTAAAATTCAAACTAACACATATTTCCAGTTATAAAGGTAAGGATGTTGAGGATGTGAAGGTCTTGAGTAGGTACCGGTTCTACAAGAGTTTTAGGATGTATTTTCTACATAGATTTCATAGTTTCCGCCTCATAGAGAAGTGGACTTTTATATTGAGGTTGTACAAGGGGCAGCACCAGCATCGAAGGCATCGTATAGGATGAGCACTCCAGAGTTAGTATAATTGAAGTTACAGTTAAAAGAAATGTGTGACTAGGGATACATTAGTTCAAGTGCATCATCGTGGGGTGCACCGGTATTTTTTTTCAAGAAGAAGAATGATACTCTGAGTCTATGCATTGATTAAAAGTAGTTAAACAAGGTAACCATCAAGAATAAGTATATGTTTTCGAGGATTGATAACTTTTTTTATCAGTTCAAGGGAGAATTAGTGTTCTCAAAGATTGATTTGAGATCAGGATATCATCAGGTATGAACCAAAGAAGAGGACATTTACAAGAATTCTTTCAGGAACAGGTATGGGAATTATGAGTTTGTTGTAGTTCCATTTGGTTTGACTAATGCTCTAGTTACTTTTATGTGTTTGATGAAGAGCATGCCAAGCATTTAGCAACAATATTTTCATTGCCAAAATAGCATGATTTTTCAAGATTGCAGATCCGAATAAAGAGTTTGTGGTGTGCACTAATGCTTAGAAGAAATGACTTAGGGGATTCCTTATGCAGGAGGGATAGGTGTTATGTTATGAATCAAGGAAATTGAATGAGCATGAGCATAACTATGTTACACATGATCTTGAGTTGGCAGCGATCATCCATGCTTTGAAGATGTGGAGGAACTACCTTCCTGGTAGGCGGTTTGTAATGATGAGTGATCACAACGAATTGAGGTACTTATTTGATCAACTGAATATGAATTCCAGGGAATCTAGATGGTTGGCAACAATTAATGGTTGGCATATACAGGTAAATCACATAGAAATTATGAGTTCTTACGGGACATATCTATAGGATTAGATCTTATAGGATGGACACTTTAATTCACCTAAGGAACCCTATGTTATGGATTGATTTTGTAGACATGGATAGGGATGTTTTCATTGAAACCCAAGCCATCACACCTAGAGAAACATCGGCCTCTAAAACTAGAGGGAGGGGAGGAAAAACAGAGGAAGAAGAGGCAGGAAAAACATAGGAAGAAGACGAAGCTAAAATAGAGGAAGAGGAAAAAAAGTTTAAGGAATAAGGAGAGAAACAAGTAGAAGAGAAACAGATCCCTACGGAGACTTCTAAGCCCTAAGAGATCGAGAAGCAAGGACATCAAACAAGTCTCTATCCAAGTAATACCGAGCAAGAAGTGGCTGCAACATTGGCTACATTGGGCACCCCTGTCAAGCCCAAAAGGAGGCATCCAAGGCAACGTCCCCTATATTTCAAAACAAGGAAGAGCACAAGTATTAGGTAGGGGAAGCCACAGCCTCATTTAAAGTTCCCTATCACTATTGATGAGTCACCAAGTAAAAAGGAAGAAGTGGTGCCTAATGAAGGAAATATTGAGGAGATTACATCTCCTAAGGCCAAAACCAAGCCACCTATGACACATGTGGGAAGTCCCACCACTAGGGTAGTCACCTTCAAGAGACCCCAAGACAAAAACTTCCATTGAGAAAGTAGAAAAAGAGGACTTGCAAGAGAAATAGGGGTTGCTACAAGAGAAATAGGGGATGCCACATGAGTAGAAAGAGGAGCTACAAGAAGGAGAAACCAACTTAAAAGCATATGAAACAGGCCTCGAGGAGCTTCAAGAGCCTGTCTAAAGCCTAACTTAGAATCCTACTACAAATTTTTTTAGGGAGGTAGGATTATACCTAAAAATTTTGTATTCCCACTCCTCTATGAGTTGGAGATAGAGAGAGGTAGAACACATAAATAGATGCAAATTTCCAAATCCAGAAATGTAGAAGATGTGAGCCTCGTGGAGTAGAAAGTCACTGAAATGGGAAAGGAGTTGAGTGATTTGAGACTAAGAGATTCAATTATGAGGGAGCAGATACATGTAAAAAACACAAGGTTAAGATAGCAACTACAAGAGAAAGAGACACAACTTTCCACTATGACAAGTCTTTCTATGGAAGTTGTTGAGTCCTGATTTTGCTCACTTTTGATAGAATTCTAAGACATTGATAACCCCCATTTTGAACTCTTTTCGACTCCTAATTACTCCTATTTTTCCATATTACCTATGTTATGACCAAAAGGGTGTTTTTTTCTCAAGGTATGCAAATTATATTAAAAAGTATCATTTTATCTTGTTCTTAAGTATTTCTAGAGGCTAAGTGTTTCCTAATAGAAATTATCTACAAATTTCAATTTTGATTGATCAAGTCTTATGCATATTAGTCATTATTTGAAGAAGCTCTATGATTTCCTATAGACAGCCTATGCTCACTGATTTCCTGTAGACACGCCGTGATTTCTTGTAGGTGCAGATTTCCTGTAACCGCCCAGATTTCCTACAGCAGAATCAGTAGTTGAGTATGTTCCAGTTAATTTCAAGAAAAAATGGGAACATGGGTTTAATGAGTAAATCCACCTACATGGACGTTGTCTTATTGGCTTCCTCGAATTCATCATCAAAACTGCCCAGATCTTCAGTCCCCTTCTCGAAAATCTTGTTAGTAAAATCTCAATCAATGTAACGAAATTAGTTTGATCCATGCTTTCAGTCATGGATCAAACTCAGTAGAACTATTTTTCTTATTTTGTTTAGTTATTTATAGCAATTAGTTACAGCACAGTAGTTTTCCTAATTCGGGCTAATATATTCCTTTCAACTTATATAAATGTTATTATGCTCCATTTGCAAGCGAGTTAGTTACTGGATGGGATATCAGACTTGGACATCATTGTAATACTTTTCAGATTAATACAAAGATATGTGTTCTGTTCATTTTCTTGAGTAAACCCTTTTAACAGTGAAGGGGTTGTGAGTAAGGGAGGGCCCCCTTTCCTCACAACTCCATTAGTTACAGTTTGTGTTTCTTTGATTATTTTCATGTATTAACAGAATTATTTTCACAGCCTATTTGTTTCTCTTTTCTGAATTATAGCAGCATATGTGTAATGGTTAAATGGTGAATTTTGTTGGATAAATGTGTTTGGAATCATTTGATCAAGTTTTGGTTTATGTGATGGTATGTTAAATTGATGTTTATGGTTGTTTTCTTGGTCCTTTATCTTTTCTTATCAACATCAACAATCTTAGGAGCTGTAGAGGGATGATTAAATCGACTCCATAGCCTTTGCTGCCAAGTGTTGATAGGGAAAAGAGACATTAGAGTTGTGTGTGTGTGTGACTAGTTTAAATTAGAAAAGCACTTGAAGTATTAGCCTACATATATCTTGCGCAGCATCTCACAAGCTTACCTACCCCTGGTTGATAATTTATATTTGTAAAATTATCAGCCTATAATTTTCCTCAACATTTTGGCGTTGTTGTTGGGGAGGTGCTAAGGGATGATATTGAAAGTGGTTTAGTATGATTTATGTTGTTTGATATTTTTCAGGACTGGGGGAGTCGAAGTGGTAAGACATAGGGTAAGGCCTACACACCTGCAGAAATCAGAATTATCCAAAGCCATGTCCTGATTGTTTGGTAAGTAGAAGTTTTTTTTTATTTGTTTACATAATAGATGATTTGGGTCCAATATTTTCAAATGTTTTTGGTGGTGGCATGAGCACCACTTCATTCACTAATAAACTAGCAAGAACAAGGAAGTCTGCAAGAAACAAGTTAGCAAAGGAAGAAGAATCCGAACAGGAGGTTTGTAGTCCTGAAAAGGGCTTGGTCGTTGACCCTAAGCAAATAAATACTTCTAGAGCAAAATATTATGTTGGGAATATTCTGTTGCTGCCCATTTAGAACCTCCTCTTACAAGGAAGTCAACATCTATGCTCAGTGGTCATCCTCATCAATCATATTCAAGAACTGGATTTTTGGACCATTGACTCTGAAGAATTTGTAGTTTACAAGGGTCCTGCTCTCTCTTGGTCTAATATGGCCCATATAAAAGGTACTAGTAACACAGATGGGGACTATAATGAGAAGGAAGAGGAACTGGTCACATTTAAATTTCCTATCATGGAGACTGGTGGAGCTACTCAGATGAAAAACATTCTTCCTTCAGCCTTGCCTCATTTTTGTGGTGTCTCTAATGAAGATCTTGATGCCTTCTTATTTGAATTCGATGTGTCATGCAGAAGCTATGACTATTATTCCAATGCTAATAAGTTGAAATTATTTCCTACTACATTGAAGGTTGCAGCTCTCAAGTGGTTTATGGGTTTGGGCTCAAACTCCATTTCAACCTGGGATGAAATGAAGAAGGTGTTCCTGAAGAATTATCAAGACTATTGTAAAACTAGAGACCTCAGAGAAGAAATTTTTGGCATGACTCAAAAGGAAGGGGGGGAATATTGAGGACTTGGTGTTGAGATTTCAATACAATTTGTAGAGATCCAAGATGAATCAACTGAGCATAAAGACCAAGATAACAATTTTTCTCAGGGCAATCAGACCAAAATTTCTGGAGATTTTGAACTTAATTGGAGTAGGTGATATATCAAAGTTGAGTTATGATGATGTGTGTGAGTTGTGTCGACGTTATTCAAGGGGAAATTGTAAAGTTGGAGGAGGATCAAGGGACACTTCTTCCAGTCTTGTCAAATCAGTTTTTGGAGTTGGAGTAACCAGAGTTGAAATGGGTAATTTATTTGAAATATTTAAGACTAATATTATTATCACGTTATCTTCACAATTGGATATTTTGCAGGCTAAGAAGAAATAGGAGGAATTGGAGAAATCCCTGGCTGTGTTGTACTCCAAATGCAGGAAGAAACATGCCTTAAGGGAATGTCTTGTAGATTGTATAGAGGTATGTCGAATTTGTGAAGCTGAGAATTCCACTGATCAATGTCCTTCTCTTCCCGAGATTAAAGAAACTTATCTAGCAGATGAGGGAGTTGTCAATGCATTGTATGTAATGGCACCTCAAAAACCATGGCAACCACGTCCTACAGGTATGTCACAACCGCATTTTCAAATTCCTTGTACTCAGAATCAGATGTGGAATATTCCAATGCCCAGGCATCGCTGGCCTCCACAAAAACTTTGGCAGGGGAACTTTTCTTACTCTGCTGCACAAAATTTTCCATCTCATAATTTCTATTCACCATAGCCCATACTACAACAAATTGTATAGCCACAACAGCAACAACTTCAGTTGCCTACCCCACCAAATCAGCCTTGTCCCACACAACTTCCTGCCCAGCCAATATCTAACCCAAATAATAAAACCATCCAATGTTATCACAATATTGGAGTGGTCACTTATCCCACTTTTCCTACTTACTATATTGCACCACAACCTCTGCAGGAAATTTTTGTTCCTTTGCTGTAGGAATTCCTGTGTCGTTGTAGGAAATTAAACTCAGATCGGGAAAAGGGATGACTCAGCCTAGAAAAATTGAAGCGATTATAAAGGAAGACACTCTGGAAATACCTGAAGTAGAAAACACACCTGAACTAGCAGAAAAAACCACTTCAAAGTCATAAGAACCTTCCTCGTCCCATATTGTCTAGCCTCCTTTTCCAGAAAGGTTGGAGATGAAAATAAAACAACCCGAGTTTCATATTGTGTTTGAACTAAGGAATGTGTGCACTAAGATCTCGTTACTCCAAGCAATTAGGGACATCATGATTTATGCCAAAACAGTGAGGGAGCTATGTACCAAGAAACCAGGAATACAAAATGAAGAACCCTCCACAATTCAAGTAGGTGGGAAACTTGCAAGCCTTATGTCCACCATATTTGTTACTGAGAAATATGCAGACCCTGGAATCCCTTTGGTTACCACCTTTATCAATGGGTATTCGATAAGGAACACTCTAATTGATTTAGGTGTAGCCATCAATGTGATTACAATCGAGACTTTATCTCACATAGGATCCTTTGACTTACTTCCTACTCCTACGATGTTAGAATTAGAAAATCACTCTAAGGTAAATCCAGAGGGTGTATTAGAAGACATTGTCATTTCATTGGATTCCTGGAATTCCTTAACTCCTGAACAAGAAAAACAATTAATTCAAACATTGAAAAACTTTTCAGATACATTTTCTTTGGAATATATAGACATGAGGGGCATTCACCCAAATACATGCATTCATCATATCTATATAGAAGGAAATGTCGGGCCTATGAGACATCCACAAAGGAGGATGAACCCTGCTTTAAGAGAAATTGTGAAAAGTGAATTACAGAAATTTTTAAATGTAGGGTTCATCTATCTTATCTCAGATAGCTAGTGGGTATCTCCACTAGTTATTGTCCCTAAAAAGAATGGTAAATGGCAAGTGTATTTAGATTACAGGGAACTAAACAAAGCTACATTAAAATATCATTTTCCCTTGCCTTTTATAGACCAAGTGTTGGACACTTTAGCATGGAGGAAATATTTTTCCTTCCTAGATGGGTTCAACGGGTAAAATCGAATTAGGATAGATCCAGAGGACTAGGAGAAGACAATATTCACATGTACATGTGGTACCTATGCATATAAGGTATTAACCATTTGGTCTATGCAACACACCAGTCACATTTCAACGGGCGGTCCTTGACATTTTCTCTGACCTTTTACATGATTGCGTAGAGGACTATATGGATTAATTTACAGTAATGGGTGATACTTTTCAAGAAGCTTTACATAATCTTAAGAAAGTTTTGCAGAGATGTAGAGAAACTAATCTTTCATTAAGTATGAAAAATGTATTATGATTATGACTGAGGGTATTGTTTTGGGTCATCATGTTTCTGCTGCAGGAATTAAAATTTGATCTGGCTAAGATCGAAGTTGTTGTAAATCTGCCCCCACCAACCAGTCAAAAGGGAGTTCGAAGTTTCCTTGGACATGCAGGATACTACAAAAGGTTTGTTGAGAATTTTACAAAGGTAGCCTCTCCATTGTTTAAATTATTGGCTAAAGAATCTGAATTTCATTGGAATGATGATTTTCAATCTGCATTTGATACACTCAAGGAAAATATCTCTTCCACACCTGTCTTGAGAGGTACATATTGGAAATTTCCTTTTCACATTTCCACTGATGCCTCTGATTCAGCATATAATAGGGCGGCTTGTTCAATCAGATGAAATGTCTTTGCAGCCACAGGTTCTCATAGAACCATTTGAGAGGTGGGCTCTTGATTTTGTAGGTCCCACCAATCCTATATCCAAAGGTAAGAAGTATTTTTTGGTTTGTATTGATTATGTGATGAAGTGGGTGGAAGCAAGAGCACTACCTAGAGCAATGGAGAAAGCAGTGGTAGAATTTCTTTTTTTTGATAATCTCATAAGTTTTGGGGTACTAAGGCAAATAGTTATTGATCAGGGTACCGAGTTTGTGTCAAATATTGTGCAATTAATTGTACAGAAATATCATATTACTCATCAAAAGTCCACCCCTTACCATCCATAGGCCCATGGGAAGGTAGAATCAAAAAATAAGGTTTTGGAAACAATCCTAGCAAAGACAGTGCAATTACATAAGAAGGATTGGTATGATCGACTTCCTAAGGAATTGTGGGCCTACACGATCACATGGAGGAACACCACTGGCTTCTCCCCATATGAAATGGTGTATGAAAAATAGGTTTTGCTGCAAATTGAATTTCATATCAGAACTTTCAATATGGAAGCATATTTGGGTATAGACCTTAAGGAGGCACAGCAGTAGAGAATCCTGCAACTCAGTGAGTTGGATGAGATAGGTAGGATTCTTTTCAGCATATTGATCTGATCCAACAACAATGAGCTAAATGGAACGACATATACATTAATAAAAATCAATTCAAAGAGGGAGACTGGGCATTGTTGTTTGATTCAAAATTTAAGAATTTTAAAGGGAAATTTAACACACATTGGCTGGGCCCCTATGAAGTTGAAAAAGTTTTTGATAATGGATCTATTTGGGTTAAAAAAATTGATCATGGGAATTTTACCTTCTTGGTGAATGGGCACAGACTCAAGCTATATTAGAAACCACAATCTAAGGAGGAATTTGTGGAAGAAATTGTGAAGAAGAAGGAGTTGGAAAGGGTGGGAAAGGGTGTCATTCCTTTCACTACCTCCTCTTGATTTCCTATTGATACATTGACCTCACTTTGTTCCTCCTCGTGCTCAGTAAACCATGAGAGGAATATCTATTGGGTACAGGTTTATTCCTTTTTCCGAGCCCAATAAACTAGTTACTGAAAAGGAACACCCTTGGTGTCTTCTTTTTCAGTATTTCAGACTCTCTAAAATTGAAATTTGTCAAGCATGGATTGCCTTGGGCTCGTTAAAATCACAGGTTGGTAGATTCTTTGGGATCCTCTCAATAAATTATGTTTTTCAGTTAATTTTTGGATTTCTCATGTTAGATTGGTGTGGGGTTTCTTAAGGCCCTCCTTCCAACAATCTTGGCCCATCGACATTGGAAAATTATCTGGGTCCAAGATCAAGGCCTTATGATGCCTTGAAGCTTGTATGCCTTAATGACAGGCTATCTCGCCAGCAGCAATGGGGATTCACCATGGCTCCTTGATTGTTGGATCCTACAGGGGGGTTAGAAAACAGCTCATATATTAAGAACTGGCGGGATGCATTAGATGTACCTTGGTCCTCACTCTAATTAATGGTGATGGACCTCGCCTTGGTTAATAACTGACCTTAATGGCCGGTAATCCAATGAGATCATTGCAAATTCGACCTCAGCACCTACATTCATGTGCAATGAACTATACAAAAATGGGAGGAGACAGTTTCCAGCAGATAGATTTCCTACAAAAAATTTCAGCGTCTACATTTCCTGCAGCAACACCACTCATTTCCTGAAGAACAAATTTTAGACATAACATTATCCTAGAACATTCTGATTAAGTACTGATCATTTTCATTATTATTTTAGACCATGAAATATACAATTGTGCATATGATGAAATTTCAAGGTGGGTTATCATTTCAAGATAAATTGAGTCGTCATCCAAGTACTGGACCATTGTAAGGTAAGATCGAGCAGATACATTTTCCATCAGAAAACTAGAGGTAAAAAGGTAATGGTACGAAAATTTTTAAATTTGCATGAATGTGAGACATGGTCACCTTCACGGACGAAAGAAGTTATGAGCCATTGTGTCATAAACTGAGTTCCATTCTCGATTATCATTACTCTAACATGTCCTTGGTTATCTTTCCAACAATTATTATGTAGGACGGATCATGATGGCAATCACGATCACGTCCTGCGTTTTTCGAAATTTTCCCTCTTAATCTCGAATATTTCCAAATTTAAAACTATCTTTGTCAAAAAAAATTGTCTAAGTCTTAGAAGCATTTTGTGAACTAAATCATCTCTGCTCTCTCTCACTCCTATTTATGTTGAGAATGCAATCTGCTGTCAGATTTGACCCTCAGGGTCTTGCACTAATGGACCCTACCCTCGAAGAAAAGCAAGGTTGGAGAAGGCAGGATGGTTGCCTCTGTTCCTGAAATTTAGTGGGCATAATTTGGAGGTAACGAAGTCTTTTTCCCTCAATATGATTGGTGACAGAGTGCAGGTCGGGAATGTTTAATTTTGACTGACGAAGGAGTTGGTAGCTCAAGTTTGTGACATCCCACGGGAAGGGGAGCGTTGGTTCAAGAACCAAATATTTAACAAAGATATATGCGCACCCTTCCTATGAAAAGAACATGCAAATCCAGCTTGGATTAAGGGAATCCCACAGGATTACCTTCAAAGTAAGTATCGGCATATTTAGTTTTTCCTACAGAAATACATAACCTGTGAAGGTTGTTTCAGGCTAGCATTTTTGTTTCATATTCGTCTTCTCGGCCACTTCCGAGACAAACCCTTTAATTTTCCCTGTTATCTGAGAATGTCGTTGTTAAAAATGTCCACTTCTGCCAAGGAAAGGGTAGCACACGTAGAGGAGAACCTCTATCACCACACGCTGACAAAATTATCATGGCAGAGGTTCTACGTAAACAAAAGAAAACATGGGAAGAATTATTGTCAAAAAATTACTTCATGGAGGATGAGAAGGACCCTGGTTATTCAGAAACCAAGCAAGAAGAGCCAGCAAAAAAGCTAAAAAATAAACGACAAACCCGTGGTCCATTGACAAGGAAGGTCAGGAAAGATGACGAAGTGGTGGTGATTGGGAAATTTTAGGGAAAAATCTCAAGTCTAAGGGTACTTCTACCCCTGCAAAACGCTTTAAAAGATGAAAGGTTGTGAAGCTGGCAATAGAAGAAAATGCAGATGATAGGATAACACCAATTCACACTTATATAAATAGCAAGAAGCCCCAAGACTTATCAAAATGGAAAGGGAAGGTCGAGGTAACCGAGTTTATCAATAAAGGGGAATGGGAGGTTGTGTCCTTCCAAGATCCACCGTTGCAGGAGAGTAGGAATAAGAAATTTGAAGCATGCCAAGGGCAAAAGGAACCGAGTTTGCCCCAGTCCTCCCAAGGACAGCATGAGGGGGAGGGAACTCACCAAAAAAAGCTATCTCAGAAGGAAATGGAAGAAATCATCACTGAACTTACTGTGTCAGAACAGGCTCTGCGAAAGGAAAATGAGACCCTGAAGGAAAATAGCCTACGCATGCAGAAGGAGTTTGATGAGTGGCATAGGAAGGTATGCAAGATCATGAAGAAGAAACACACCCAAATCGACCACCTGCAGAAAAATAATGAAGCATATCAGAGTCAAGTTTAGGCAGAATCCAAGAGGGCCCAACTAGATCACTTGGCTACAGTAGTTGTAGCACAGGGCAAGGATTGAATTTTTTCTTTCTGAAGTTGCACATTTTTTCTTACATAAAGGACATGCAAGAAGCTAGGTGTAGGGGAGATGTTCAATCCTGATTTTTCTCTCTTTTGATAGCATTTTAAAACCTTACTACCCCCCATTTTGAACTCCTTTTGACTCCTAATTACTCCTATTTTGCCATATTACCTATGTTTTGACCAAAACGGTGTTGCGTGCTCAAGGTATGAAAATTATCTTAAAAGTATCATTTTATATTTTTCCTAAGTATTTCTAGAGGCTAAGTGTTTCCTCATCGAAATTATCTACAAATGTCAATTTTGACTGATCGAGTCTTATGCAGATTAGTCATTATTCAAAGAAGCTCTATGATTTCCTGTAGACAGCATGCGGTTGTCGATTTCCTACAGACACGCTGTGATTTCCTGTAGGTGCAGATTTCATCTAACCGCTTAGATTTCCTGCAGCAGAACCAGTGATTAAGTATGTTCCAATTAATTTCAAGCAAAATGGGAACATGGGTTTTAAGAGGAAATCCACCTACATGGACGTAGTCTTATTGGCTGCCTCAAATTCATCATCAAAATCGCCCATGTCTTCAGTCCCCTTCTTGATAGTGGTGTTAGGAATAGCTTCAGCAATGTAATGAAATCAGTTTGATCCATGCTTTCAATCATGGATCAAACTCAGTAGAGCCATTTTTTTTATTTTGTTCATTTATTGATAGAAATTAATTGTAGCATAATATTTTTCCTAATTCAGGCTAGTATATGCCTCTGAACTTGTATAAATGTTATTATGCTCCATTTGCAAGGGGGTTAGTTGGTGGATGGGATATCATACTTGTACATCACTGTAATACTTTTCATATTAATACAAAGATATATGTTCTGTTCATTTTGCTGAGTAAACCCTTTTAACAGTGAAGGGATTGTGAGTAAGGGAATGCCCCCTTTGCTCACAACTCCATTAGTTACAATTTGTGTTTATTTGATTATGTTCATGTATTAACTGAATTATTTGCACAGCCTATTTGTTTCTCTTTTCTGAATTATAGCATCCTGTGTGTAATGGTTAAATGGTGAATTTTCTTGGATAAATGCGTTTGGAATCATTTGATCAAGTTTTGGTTTATGTGATGGTATTTTAAATTAATGTTATGGTTGTTTTCTTGGTCATTTATCTTTTTTCATCAACATCAGCAACCTTAGGAGTTGTAGAGGGATGATTAAATCCACTCCATAGCCTTTGTTGCCAAGTGTTGATAGGGAAAAGAGACATTACAGCTATGTGTGTGTGATTAGTTTAAATTAGAAAAGCACTTGAAGTATTAGCCTGCATATATCTTGTGCAACATCTCACAAGCTTACCTACCCTTGATTGATAATTTATGTTTGTCAAATTATAATTCTATAATTTTCCTCAATAGAATCCATACAATGTAGTTAGCCATCCAAATCTTATGCTCTTTTCCTCAAGGAATAGTGGCTACGATTTCAAATAAAGACACTAGCACGTTATGGGTGTTTTCCTTTTCAAGACTACATGCAATTTATTGAGTTTTGCAAACATGCAATCATGGAAGATAGGAAAAAACTAGCTGAGTTTTATATGCACAATTTCATTCTAACATATTTGAATTTATGTGACCCCAATTCAATATTGGGAGACATGCAACTGATGGCATTGGAATCTTGGTTGACTCATGAGGAGGTCAAGGCTGAAGAAGTGAAAAAGGTGATGAAAAAATAAGAAAAGGAGCCCTTATATATCAAATTTGAGATAGTAAGCCCCAAGGTTTTCATCAGCAATCACAACCTTATCTCCTCTCATTATAATTTAGCACCTAAGTACATAACAAACTAAGATCAATCCATTCTACAATTTGAGGACACTTTTAGAATGTTGGGAACATAAAGTCTATAAGCTTTTCAGAGAAGGTGGCATGCCTTACCCCATAGTCTACGAATCAGAGAGTATCACTCTCCTGAAAGGTTAAGGAATGCCTTGGAAATATCCCCATTATACAAAATAATAATGCAAATACTGAAGATCAAATGGATAGGACTCAAAATCATTCCACCCTTGTTGTTGGGATTACAAGAAGGAAGAAACCAAGAAGAGTAACAAAAGGTATGGACAGAGATCGAGAAAAATGCAGGTTTTTATCCACTAGAAGGCACACCATCTGAGGTGCTTTGGGATGTCAGAGAGGCCACCAGGGCCATGAATGAGCTTCATATGGATGAATAATTTTCTCAGAGGATGAGAAACACCTTCAGCCATGGGGCGATGATATGTCCCATTAATAGGTATATTTTTAAGTTCATTATGCTATCCTCCAACCCTTAAAATTATCCTTTCTCGCATTGATTCACATTGTTTATCATAATATGCTTAGTAAGAATAGTAACAGGTGCTTGTCATAGTGTGTGGCCTAATGTGATTAAATTGTAGAAAAAAGAAGCATTTTTTAGGCATTACTATGCAAGGACTTGATGGAGACAACCAAGAGAGAATATAGGGGTGCTTGTCCACCTCTTAAGGACATTGAGAAAGAAGAATTACAAAATATACTAGATGTAAGGTTCATATACCCCATCTCAAATAGTGAGAGGGTGTAACCTCTTGTTTTAGTTCCCAAGAAGAATGGGAAGTGGAGAATCTGTGTTGATTACCAGGAACTTAACAAGGCTGCAAAGAAGGGCCATTTTCCTTTTCCCTTCATTGACCAAGTCCTAGATGGACTTGCAGGAAAGAAATTCTTCTCCTTCCTGGAAGGATTTAGTGGATACAACCAAATTTATATAAGCCTCGAAGACAAATACAAGAACACATTTACATGTCCTTGGGGTACTTTTTCCTATAGAGTTCTTCCATTCGGTTTGTGAAATGCCCCTGCAACTTTTCAAAGTGAAGTTCTAAGTATATTTGTTGAACTTGTTCATGACTATGTTGAGATATACATGGATGTTTTCACTCGTTATGGGTGTGACTTCCAGGAAGCTCTCTCTAATTTAAAGTCTTAAATAAATGTATTGAAATGAATCGCTCATTGAGTCCTAAGAAATGTGATTTTTTTATGAATGCATGGATTGTCCTTGGCCATTCCATATTCAAGGAAGGGATACAGTTGACCCAAACAATATTGTCATCATTAAAAGGGCCCCTATCCATCAAAAACAAAAAGAGGTTATCAGTTTCCTTGGGTTAGTTGGGTATTATAGAATGTTCATTAAATATTTTAGTAAATTGGCTTCACCCTTGTTTGTATTGTTGATTAAAGATTTGGGTTTTTGTTGGACGAACAATTGTTAAGAAGCTTTTGAAGTATTGAAAAAAATCTTGCCACTGCACCCATCCTTAGGGGTCCCAACTGGGAATTACCTTTCCATATACACGCAGATGACTCAGACAAAGTTGTAGTGGTTTCCTAAGGACAAGTAAAAGACAAATTGCCTTATATTATCTATTTCATTAGTAAGAACCTTTCCAAATCCAAGTTGAATTATATTGTCACTAAAAAGGAAATCTTTGTTCTGGTGCATTATTTGAACAAGTTTAGGCATTATATCACTGGTTATCAAAATTTGGTTCATGCTGATCATGCAGCCATTAATTATTTAATGAATAAAATTGATCTCAATGCTAGGATAATTAGATGGTTGTTATTATTTCAGCAATTTGATTTGACTATTGTTGATAAACCAGGGAAAGAGAATGTGGTTGCAAAGTTCTTTTCAAGACTAACCTTGCCTACAGGAAGGAAGAAATTATAGATGATCAACTTCCATATGAATATCTCTTTGCAATATCGGTGCTTTCTCATTGGTTTGTTGATATAGTCAACTATTTGGTTGCTGGGAGGTTCCCTCCTAACCTATCCTCTAAGGAGAAAATCAAGATCGTCGGGAAACGCGCCCCATTCACTTGGATTGGGGGTAATATTTTTATATTGTGGCTAGATCAGATCCTGAGAAGATGTGTGAGGGAAGAAGCGGTATCTGACGTCCTCTAAGCATGCCATGATGGACCCTGTGGGGGGCACTTTTCTGCTAAGAGGACATCCTTCAAAGTTCTACAATCAAGTTATTATCGGCCCACTTTACATCAGGATGCAAGGAGGTACACCACCAGGTGTGATCAGTGTCAAAGGATGGGTAAGCCAACACCCAAGGATGAAATTCCCTTAAAACCTCAAGTGACTCTAGAGCCATTTAAAAATTGGGGCACGGATTTCATTAGATGTATTGATCCCCCATTATGATAGAAAATATACATCATTGTATGCATTGATTACTATCACAACCAGGAAGAAATTCTTCATTCTATATAGAAGATAAAAATGGATAGAGAAGGGAGAGCCTACCTTACCCCTAGGATGAGGTGGCTTATCACATCCTCAAATATATATCTTGTGAAGGGAGATTGAGTGTTGTATATGCCTACCATTTCATGATGCTCCATGAGTTAAGATTCAAAGCAGAATTGCCTATCCCTAAAAGACTTAGTGTTCCCCATTTCCTCTTGCAATCAATCATTGAAATGAGCCAAAAGATGAGGGAGGGGAATCATCAACACATTTCTCACTGTGGCCTCATGAATTCAATCATGATGGATGCTTTAAGTTAATTAAGGAAACCTATGTTATGGACTGATTTTGTAGACATGGACAAGGAGTTATTCATTGAAAACCAAGCCATCACACCTAGAGAAACACCAGCCTCTAGTACTAGAGGTAGGGAGGAAAAATAAAGGAAGAAGAGGCTGGAAAAATAGAGGAAGAAGAGGTAGCAAAAATAGAGGAAGAGGAAGTAGATATTAAGAAAGAAGGAGAGAAACAAGTAGAAGAGAAAGATATCCCTGAGGAGACTTCTAAGCCCCAAGAGATAGAGAGGAAAGGACATCAAACAAGTCTCTCTCCAGGGAATATCGAGCAAGAAGTGGTTGAAACATCGGCTACATTGGGCACCCCTGTTAAGCCCAAAAGGAGGCATCCAAGGCAAGGTCCCCTATATTTCAAAACAAGGAAGAGCACTAGGATTAGAAATGGGAAGCCATAGCCTAGTTCAAAGGTCCCTATCACTATTGATGAGTATCCAAGTAAAAAGGAAGAAGTGGGGCCTAGTGAAGGAAAGATTGAGGATATTACATCTCTTAAGGCAAAAACCAATTCACCTGTGGCACATGTGGGAATGACCACCACTAGGGAATTCACCTACAATAGACCCAAGACACAAAATACCGTTGAGTAAGCAAAAAAAAGGAGTTGCAGGAGAAACAGGGGCTGCTACAGGAGAAACAAGGGATGCTACATGAGCAGAAAGAGGAGATACAGGAAGGAGTAACCACCTTAAAAGCATGTGAAAAGGGCCTCTAAGAGCTTCAAGAGCTTGATCCACAGCCCATCTTAGAATCCTACTACAAATTTTTTGAGGGAGGTAGGATTATACCTAAAAAATTTGTAGTCCCACTCCTCCATGCGTTGGAGATAGAGAGAGGTAGAACACATAGATGGATGGAAATTTCCAAATCCAGCAATGTAGAATATGTGGGCCTCATGGAGGAGAAATTCACTTAAATGGGAAAGGATTTGAGTGACTTGAGACTAAGAGAGTCAATTATGAGGGAGCAGCTACAAGAAGAAAAAACAAGGTTAAGAGAGAAACTACAAGAGAAAGAGACACAACTTGCCACTATGGCAAGTCTCTCTATAGAATCCATATAATGCAAGCAACCATCCAAATCCTATGCTCTTTTCCTCAAGGAACGGTGATTCTAATTTCAAATAAAGACACTAGCACATTATGGGTCTTTTAGTTTTCAAGACTACAAGCAATTTATTGAGTTTTGCAAACAGGTGTTGTGCTATTCAACAACCCCCATTATTTTAGAATAGAAGCCTTAGAGAAAATAATGGAGACCCTTCTAAATTTTTAGGATAAGACAATAAAATTGGTGTGACTTAAAAACAGAAATATGAATCAAATTCATAAGTTTGTTGCCTTATACACTTAAGCATAAAACCCCAAAAATCCTAAACCGTAATAGCAAATCACAGAAATAGCGAGCAACATGCTAAGCCCCTCCACATGAACTTTTCGATGCCATATCGCTCAAAATCTTGAAACATGTGAAAAAGGCTTTCTAGGGAAAAAGGGCGATAAAGGCAACAACAACAACAACAACAACAACAAAAAACCGAAAATGATCCTCGACAAAGTTATATGTCATAAAGAACGATTAGTGGGATCCGCCTTTACTACTTTACCAATCACGACTGCAAGATCACAATTTCTCCCGCTATCATATATTCCACCCCGCTTTCATTTCCACGATGCAATATATCACATCGCATCTTTTCCATCTATCATCCTTTCCACCTTCCAATTTCGTCGAGGTTGTGATTGCGATGCAATATCGCATCGCAACATCATTCATCTTTCCCTTTCCCTGCCAACATTTCGAAGCTTTAAAAATCATTTCATAGATTAAAGAATCATTTAAAAAGGGAAACAGTTCAATCACAATCGAAAAAACAAAGTGCACTGAGTGTTTTGAGACCTTAACACACATATGAAACTGTGATGCGGGATGTTTAATTTAAAATGTTTAAGTATCCATTCAGGCACGTGAATCCACATTTTCCATAAATGCATAATCATAATGGTATGATAGCTCTAAGCCTCCAAATGAGATTTGATTGATAGCTAATCAATATTTTAGATTTATTTGCATGTGACACTATATTCTTCATCATTTCGGTTTAATTGTTACATCGCTCCCGCATATTGTTTTTTCACTACTTGTTCTACTTATTCGCAGGCAAGTCCATAAAAACAGTATTTCTCGGAGATGTCTAAGGCTGCTAAAAAATCAAAGAAACCTATGGCTCCTACTAATCCTACACCTTCCATTTCCGAAGTAACCGAGATGTCACCATTGATTTCATATACTACATGCGCTACAGAAAGTGGTTCTTCTTCATGGGAATCAATGTACAGGATTTTTGAAGATGAAAAACCCCGCATGATCAAAAGGACAGCTACAGTAGATTCCCCTAACACCTCAAAATCTACTGTTTCTAATGTAGCCAACTCTTTTCTTCATATAATTTCTACACGCCCTAAGATTTTACCATATTCAGATATGGTGAAAAGGATTATTTATAATCTTAGCATTGGCGACATAACCTTTCTGACAACAAGAGGCACAATGATGGGATCATTCCAAGCAGAGGATTTGAAGAGAATGTACCATATACCAAACCCCCAGAAGGTGTATGGAAAAGATTTCCTTGAGAAATTTGCAAAAGAAAAAAAGCTACAGTCAAACCCTATAAATCAGTGGAGGAATAACCCCAGCAAACACAAGCATGATGACAAGAGTATGTATTTCACTACTTCTCTGGTTGGTCCCTATTGTTATGTTTCTGCTATGATGTGTAGACTATCCAGTTCACCCAATACAACTAAATTTTCCCTTGAATGGGTCCCTCTTATGCATGTCGTCATAGAATCCTACATTATGGCTTGGGGTACCATTTTGTCAAACAATATTGCTTCCTAGATCCTTGAATATAGAAAAAATCACTCTCTTACTTCCTATAAAATGCCCTCATTCTTTATGATGTGTACATCATGGATGATATATGTTTTACCTCTGATTTTCCAACCAGTGGTTAGAAATGGACCATCCAAGATCCCACCCCTATTCATGTTTACCATGATATTCTATGGGAATCTAAATATGAATCCTATTTTTACAAGATTTGTCATGGATTTATTCTGCCACTATTCCAAGTTGTCTATAATAAAAAAACCCCAAGATTGTCTAAAGAAGACCAAGCTGACTTTACAAGAATAGGGAAATGGTTTGGTGATGATTTATTTACTTACGTCAGAGTTTATGGAAGCATTGTTGAGCCCCATGTACTCCCACTCTATGTGCCAGACAAACTTCTAGCCAGAGAAATTGATTACCAGATAGTGGGGCATGGATTGACTAGAGCCATGAAAGAGGAAAAGAAAGCTTCATGGCCTACCTTTCCCATTCACTGTGGTGTTTATGCATTGGACAATTTCAAACATGCTTGATTATAAATTGATCAAATCCAATTTTTGAAATTATTTACAATTCCTAATAGACAATTTGATCCAAATAAATTTTCTCTAAATGTTACAACTCAGGAAAAGATCAGACACTTCATTAATGAGGATGATTATCATGATGAATTATTTGAGTCTACTAATACTTATCTAGATGTTGAAAATGTGGCAGCCATGCGTCTGAACCCTGAACAAATGGAACAGTTCAAATAATACATAAACAATAAATTGGAAGGTATTCCTCTAGAAATTTTAGAGGTATCCCAACCTATTACACAGAAAGGTCAATAGATAGAACACGAAAAAGAGCGGCCTCCTAAGGATATTGAAGTCCTTAGTAGATCAAAAGAATTTAATCCCACAAAATTACAGACTAATAGACCACTGTTTTCGAGTGATTTACAAGAATTCTAGAAAGACTTCAATCATCAACTTAAGGGAGATCAAGAAGTGGTGATCATTGATCATCCAGAGACAATCAAAACACCTCATGAAAAAATTCAGATGTTGTTCAATGTTGGGTCTACTGACAAATCTGTTAGCACATAAAGAGTTTAATTCATCCCAGCCTACTTAACATCTGAAATATTATTGAATATAGAGGAAATCCCTCCTTTAGATATCTTTTACAACCCAAAACATAAGGTTTTCATGAGCAGACAAAGGAAAAGGAGGAGAATTGAACAATCAGAGGCTCTAGTTCCTAATGATGAGCCCATGGAGATAGTTTGGAAAGACCATCAATCAGATCCATCTTAAGATCTATCAATGTTAACTCAATTCGCAGGCACTTATGCATCTGCCTCAATTGATAAAGCCACGGAAGTGCAACAACTAGTAAAGGAGAAGGATGAGAAAATCCTTCAGCTAGAACAAGAATTGCTAGCAAAAAAGCAGAGTATTAACCTCCGACTGCAAGCACAAGTCACACAGCTCCAGCAAATTATGGATTAACTAAAACTGCAACATCAATCTGCCATTAGTTCCAAGGATGCCACAATCCACCAACTGCAATTTACTGTGGAACAGTTAAAATATAATCCAAAATTGGATGATCTTAAATAGGAATCACTTGAACTAAACACTTTGTTGGCTCAGAAACAAGTGGTGTTTTATCAAAAACTGTCTAACATAAATGAGTTGTATGAGAATTGTGAATCACTAATGAATGAAGTAGATGACTAGAGGATCGACTTTGATGAAATTGATGAAAAGTCTCTCAATATGTCACCTAGAAAGATATTGCAGAAGGCCGAAAGGCCAATCTTCCTAGGATTGAAGATTCTAAAAAGGAAATCTTATTCACTGACTAGGATATACAATTAAAGCAGGCCAAAAGAAAAATTTTCAAGGTAAGAGATGTTGCCAATAACATTGTTGAAACATTCAACCAAAACCTCATTGTTGCCAATTTAATTGATAAATTCCCACCTATTTCTCTACGTGTTGTGAAATATTTGATAAGACAGTGGCAAGAGATGTCTAAAATCAAGAAAGAGAGCATCATAAAATTGGTGAATCTTGATTGGGACAAGTACTAGAAGCACTTAGTCAAGCCACATAGTCAATTATTAATGTTGTGCTATCTAACCGACACTTCTTCTTACATGATGCCTCCATTATAAGATGTGTTCCATATAGGACAGTTGCACGTCAATCCATGCCAACCTCCTAAATTTCAGCCTATGATAGACATCCTTCAACTCAAGGAACGAATGACAATAGAGACAACACCACACTCATGAAGCGAGTCATCCCAACAAAATCTATTTCTATTTTTATTTTACTTGTTTTAAGGAGATTTGTTTAAACCTTCTCGACACTTTATGTATTTTCTAATTTTATACTTTTTATTCTACTATATATACCCTTTCATGTATTTGAAGAAAGGGTCCTGAAATTTTGAAAAGAAGACTTTACAGAAGTTGCACTTTTGTACTCTTAAAGTTTCTCTTAATAGAAAGGTTGGACCAAGGATTGTTTTTCAAATGAGCAGAGTTAAGATATATATGGTATTTTTATCTTTATGTTGATGTTCTATTTCACATGATAAATAGTTTAATTTCCTTATCATGTTTTTTTTTTTATATGTATCTTTTTAAACACAATCTAGCATTAACTCACTTATGAACATGCTTAGATTGCCATTTTTAATACATGCAATTATTATTGTGATATGTGCTTAATCAATTGATTTGATTAAATATTTAATCAAATCAATTATCTTAAATTGTTTTACATTTCTATAAGTGATAAATCTTCATTTACATACACTTAAGATCATCTTTTAAATCGCATATAAGAGAAATATAATTCATCCCGGGATAGAGATAGTTTTATATAATTTTTATGATTGTTGTTACTTTCATTCATCAAGTCACAGTTAGTTATAAATACCACCCATCAACACAATTATATTTCATTGGGAAACTGGTCCCATAATCCCTAGTCGGAGCCACTATCTCAAATGGATAAGGGATAGTTTTTAAGTTCCCGACCGGGTGGTTTTCCCGGATGTTGTTGCAGTGATTTTAGAGGAATCAACATTTTTGGCGCTAGAAGGAGGGCATGAAGACTATAAATGGCACCAAATCCTAATCCTAAAATCAAAGACCATCAAAAGAGTCAATCCCCCTCCAAATATCTTACAACTTCAAGCCCATGTGCAAAATCTCCTACCTCCAGATCAAAAGATGTTCAATCTCCTCCCAAGTCTCCTAGTTAAATTCCTAAAGAACTCTCCCCTAACTATACTCCAGAATCACCTAAAGTACAGACTTTAATAAAGAGATTAAAATAAATTTCTATTTCACCAGGAAATAACGTGCTTTTTGAAGCCTCTGAAGGAAGTGTTACTTCAATTTTTCAAGGTACCAGTGTACTGACTCGTTCTCAGAGTGAAAAAATTGGAATAAATCCATTTGAGTTTCCTCTTCATTCCCATCGCAGGAAAAATCCAACATCTAAAACTCAAACATCTGCTAGTGAGATTCTCTCATCTTCTCCTCTAAAAACTCCATCATTCATTCCTCCTTCATTTCCATCCTCCCAACCAATTTCCTCATCCATTCATATCTCTTCACCTCACTCAACTAGTGCTGCCTGAAGCAGTAATATTTATGTGGTTTTTTCTTCTTCAACTACATCCACCTCTACAATACTTCTTCTTCTTTGAATCCTCCTTCAAGAAAAATCAATCCTATAGGTCATACAATGGAAAATAGATCATGGACTAACCTAGGAGTTTTTCAATTAGCAGGTCCTTTCCATAATTTACCTAAAAATCTAGAAAGATGGTTGCCTAAGTATAATATTGATGATGGTCTCTTTGTTGAAGAGAACCTCCACAATTTTATGCTTGCAATGAACCTTAATGCAGTCTCAGAAGAATATTGTGTAGTAAGGTTGTTTCACTATACTTTTCAAGGATCGGTTGGATTGTGGTACTTTTCATTACCATCAGGTACTATTACTAGTTGGGACATATTCGAAGAGAAATTTGTGACTAAATTTGGTGATGATCATGCTAATGCTACTCTCATAAATGATCTTTCAAATCTTAAAGAAAATTCATGAGAAAATATCAAAGATTTCAATTCCAAATTTAACAAATTGTTGAATAAGATCCTGTTGTCCTCTACAACAACCCCCCATTTCATATAATTTTTATTCACAACACTATAATATGAAATAGGTCCCTTTTATTTTTAATTGGTATCAATTTTGTATTATTCAATAAGGTTCGAAACTAACTAATCAATTAGATATGAGTGGAGCAAATTAAATAATATTTAATTTACTAAATATTAACTCATTAGTCAACTCAAGAACACTTCAGTTCACTACAGTGCATGATCAGTTCAGTGAAGACCAGTGAGAGAGATAGATGAAAGGGTAGAGTTAGCTATCAGTTGTAACTATACTGTTGCTATTTGCAACACATAGATAGGTGGAGTAAGCTATGAGTATTGCAAAGTTTAGGCTGGTGGTTTATCTATATAAGGAGGCCATCACCTAGCATTAAAATACGCAATCAAGGTTGGCTATCAAGTGGCTAAGGATTGGAGCAAGTGATTTGCTAGATCTGGCTTGATAGTGTGTAGCATGGGAGGTAGTGCATGAGAGCTTGTGAAGAGTTTTTGTACTATGATTGTTACATGATTTCTCCATTATAATATACACAATAGCTGGGGGGTTTTCAGCTATAGGCTTTCCCATACATACTGAGTTAATGTGTGATTGAATTGATGTGAGATTGCTTCTATGTTATTTCCGCATGTGACAATTAATTGTAGAAGAGGGTTATGTGTTATGCATGCAATTCGAAATTGATGTATGATCAGGTTAATCTTCATTGAATAAGTGATTTATTCAGCTAATTTCTACATGGTATCGGAGCGAGATTAATTGTCGAGATCTATTACGGTGATTGCAAACTTATTTCCTCGGACAGAGTCTGCATGCGGGCCAGGTAGCCTCCGGAATATTCATCCTTCTTTGTAAGGTGAAAGATCTGGTGAATGCCCTTGCAGTCAATCTCTGATTTGGAAATAATTTGTTTTCAAGTATAGATCGGAAGCGATAGAGCTTGGAGTTTGGAATTCGAATTTTGCAGAAGAATTGTTTTCTTGGTGCCGGTGTTGAAGATGTCTTCTTTCAACGGTTTGCGACTCGAATATGCTCTTGAAGGCAGTTCGAATTATGTTGCATGGAAGGATCGCATGGAAGCAGTGTTAGAAGATAATGGTCTGAAGGAGTTCGTAGATGCGGATGTCCCAAAGCCCACTGATGCAGCTGAAGTCGAAGCATGGCAAAAGAAGATGGCGAAATGTCAAAGGATCCTGTTGGAGGGCGTCAAGGATCATATTGTATCCAGCCTGCATGGAAAGGCTACTCCATATTTAATGTGGAAAGCTTTGACGGATCTATTCCCGAGTAAGAGCGACCAAAGGAAGCTGGCGCTCAAAGATAAGCTCAGGAACATCAAGATGGAGAAGGGCGACAGTATCGCCAAATACCTCACGAAGTTCACTCAGTGCAGAGATGAGCTGGGAAGTGTGGGGGTGACTGTCGAAGATGAGGACATGGTCGACCTGGCTCTCCTTGGTCTTTCGAAGGCTTGGCACTCATATCAAGATAGTGTCAATGGTCGGGAGAAGCTGCCGGGATGGGAGCGCCTTTGGGCGGATCTCGTGCAGGAGGAGATAAGGAGGACTACTCGAGATGGATCTTCATCAAAGGGAGCTGATGAAGAAAACTGCGCTTTGGTGTCCAAAGCTAAGAAAGGGAAGGGTAAGAAAACCTCTCATTATGGAGCTAAGGGCAAGAAGCAGGATATGGCGAAAGTGAAATGTTTTCACTGCCATGATCACGGACATTATGCTACCAATTGTCCAAAGAAGAAGAAGAACAAGCAAGCGGGAAGATCTGCAGATGGAGAAGCTTTGGCTTCACGGTTCGAGCTTGACTTTTCACTGATTGCATGCTTGGTTTCAAGTGTGATGGGATCGGTGTGGTTCTTGGACAGCGGTGCGTCATTTCATATGACGGGAGATCGGGAGTTGTTCTCGGATCTGGAGGACAAGGATTTGGGTATGCACATCGAGATGGGCGATGACGGTAGATACAGTGCGACTGGTATCGGTACCGTATCCTTTCAGAGGGAGTCTGGTAAACCCTTTGTCTTAAAGGATGTCATGCATGTACATGGATTGAAGAAGAACCTGATTTCAGTAGCGATGTTGGAGGATAAGGGTTATGATGTGGTCTTCAGCGAAGGAAAAGCTTTCCTGCGCAGTAAGACTACTGGAGAGACCCGGAAGATAGGGGTTCGAACTGAGAACCTTTATCAGTTGCAGGTAGATGACTGCGCAGCTATGGCATGCAAGGCTGGAGATGTGGTGAGCCGGGATGATGAGGGCGAACTATGGCACAGGAGATTGGGGCATCTTCACCATGGAGCTTTGAAGATTCTGCAGCAGATTTCTACTGGACTTCCTAAGGGCACCCTTGCGCAGTCAGATCAGTGCAAGGGGTGTACTTTAAGGAAGTATGTGAAAGCCACCTTTCACGAGAAGGATAGTCGCGCCACGACGATCCTTGAGAGAGTTCACACAGACGTGTGTGGTCCTTTCTCTGTTGCTTCGACAGCAAAGCACAGGTATTATGTGATCTTTGTTGATGATTTCTCTCGAAAGTGCTGGATCTTCTTCATGTCGAAGAAGAGCGATACAATCGCGAAGTTCTGTGAGTTTAAAGCACTGGTCGAGAAGGAGTCGGGGAAGAAGGTGATTGCTCTAAGGAGTGATAACGGTGGTGAATTCATCTCGGCTGAATTCAAGGAGTTCTGCGGCGCAGAAGGGATTCGGAGAGAGCTCATCGCACCCCATAACCCACAGCAGAACGGGGTGGCTGAGCGGAAGAACAGAACGATCGTGGGTGCTGCACGGGCGAAGTTGCATGATCAGAGCCTACCCCTTCACTTGTGGGCTGAGGCATGCAATACAGCAGTGTATGTGCAGAACCGTTGTCCTCACAAGGTTCTTGGCATGAGTACACAAGAGGAGGCTTATTCTGGCAAGAGGCCTGATATTTCCCATTTGCGGATTTTCGGATCTCCTGTCTACATGCATGTGACGAAGGATGCAAGAAGGAAGCTGGATCCAACTGCTGAAGTTGGAATATTTGTGGGGTACACTGATACACCTCACAACTATCGGGTGTATGTGCCAGACAGTCGCAAGACTGTTGTGCGACGGGATATAAAATTCCGGGAGGAGAAAGCCATGCAGTGTTCGCTTGAGAGGGAGCTACACTTGCATGCAGATGAGGAGCTGTTAGTTCCTAAGGAGGAGCTTCCGGATGTGGATCAGCCACAAGAGGAGGTTCGGGAGGTGGAAGAAACCACCCAGGCAGCGCCAACCATCAGAGGGCGCATGCGCACTACAGAAGCTGAGCGACTGGCTCGGGATGCAGAGAAGGTTGTAGGACCACCTACAGCACAGCGCAGACAGAGACAGTCACCGGATCGGTACACTGGATACCTGGCTCTTATGAGTCAATGTGTTGTGACAGAGCCATCCTCTTTTGAGGAAGCTGTGGAGGAACCCGCATGGGTTGATGCCATGATCGAAGAATATGATTCGATCATCGGGAACAGTGCATGGGAGATTGTCCCAAGACCGGTTGGGAAATCAGTTGTAGGTTCGCGATGGATCTACAAGGTGAAGCAGGCGGCTGACGGGAGTGTGGAGAAGTACAAGGCGAGATTTGTCGCCCGTGGCTTCTCACGGATCGAGGGGATTGACTATGAGGAGACTTTTGCACCTGTCGCAAGGTACTCTTCCATACGGACGATCCTTGCTCTCTCAGCGCAGATGGGGTGGCACATTCATCAAATGGATGTGAAGACTACGTTCCTCAATGGAGTTATTGAGGAGGAGGTGTACATAGAGCAGCCTGAAGGTTTTGAGATCTTCAGCAGTGAGTCGCATGTGTGCCGACTCAAGAGAGCACTGTACGGGCTGAAGCAAGCACCTCGTGCTTGGTATACTCGGATAGACAGCTACTTCACCGGGCTTGGATTCTCCAAGAGTGAGGCGGATCCAAACCTGTACCAGATTGTGGTGGAGGGGAAGCTGTTGATCATCGTACTGTATGTAGATGATCTGATTTTGACTGGCGACGAGCAGTTGATTCTTTCATGCAAGGAGGATCTTGCACGAGAGTTTGAGATGAAGGACCTGGGCATCCTTCATTATTTCCTGGGATTGGAGATTTGGCAGCGCAGTGGAGGACTGTTTGTTTCTCAGGGCAAGTATGCCCGGGAGATTCTGGAGAGGTTCAACATGCAAGGCTGCAAGCCTGTTGATACCCCTCTTCCTGGTGGATGGAGGAAGGGAGATGCTACTTCGAAGGAGGTAGTGGATGCCACTGTCTATCGACAGTTGGTGGGGTCGTTGATGTATCTGGTCAATACTCGACCCGATATATGCTATGCAGTTAACCAGCTTTCGCAAGCTATGGTTAAGCCTACCAGCTCTTTTGGAAGGCGGGCAAGCATGTATTGCGCTATATCAGAGGCACATCGGGATATGGTCTATGGTACAGACAGGAGGATGGAGTGAAGCTTTCTGGCTTCACTGATGCAGATTGGGCAAGGAGTCCAACGGACCGGAAGAGCACTTCTGGAGGAGTTTTCAGCATTGGGTCGACAGCAGTTTCCTGGTACAGCAGGAAGCAGAGATCCGTGGCACTCAGTTCAGCAGAGGCCGAGTACATGGCAGCTAGCTTGGCTGCATGCGAGGCTATTTGGATGAGGAAGATCCTCGTTGGATTGTTCGAGTTGCATTTGGAGCCTACAGTGATTTACTGTGATAACCAGAGTTGCATTAAACTCTCAGCTAATCCAGTATTTCATGATAGGTCCAAACACATCGACATCAGGTACCATCATATCAGAGATTGTGTTCAACGGAGAATCATGATGCTTTCATATGTTCCCACGGAGGATCGGGATGCCGACATCCTGACGAAGGCGCTCACCAGGAGCAAGTTCGAATTCCACAGAGGCAGGATAGGGATTGCAGATAATCCATATCTTGCTGAGAGGGAGTGTTGAGAATGCAGCAAGATGATGGAGCTTAGTGAAATGAAGTCGCCTTCACTAAGTGGGCACGCAGGCAAATTCTGGCGCAAAGTCTATTTTTAGACTATGTCTATTTTTAGACATACGGAGCATAATTTGGGAATTCTACTTGGAGATTCTTGGAGTATGCGACATGTCGGTAAAAATAGATGAGACCCTATTTTTTAGGACCCAGGCTATTTTTAGACTGATCTCCTAAAAATATGGAAGTCAAATATTATTTACCCTTAATAATATTTTGACTATAAACAGCAGTTTACTCTCTTGGCGCACTTCGGTTTGAGTCATGGAGGTGGCTCATGCAACTGACACAAGGAATCACGTGGTTCCTAGGGTTTGATGGCATCTTGCATGGTTGGCTTCAGTTAGACTTCAGTGGCAGAAGTTTTGGAGGAGTTAACGGGACAAATAGTGGAGTTGTGTTCTATTTATTTCGGTTGAACTAGTTGAGATTAGTTAACTAGCTAATCAATTAGATATGAGTGGAGTGAATTAAATATTATTTAATTCATTAATTATTAACTCATTAGTCAACTCAAGAACACTTCGGTTCACTACAGTGCATGATCAGTTCAGTGAAGACCAGTGAAAGAGATAGATGAAAGGGTAGAGTTAGCTATCAGTTGTAACTATACTGTTGCTATTTGCAACACATAGATAGGTGGAGTAAGCTATGAGTATTGCAAAGTTTAGGCTGGTGGTTTATATATATAAGGAGGCCATCACCTAGCATTAAACACGCAATCAAGGTTGGCTATCAAGTGGCTAAGGATTGGAGCAAGTGATTTGCTAGATCTAGCTTGATAGTGTGTAGCATGGGAGGTAGTGCATGAGAGCTTGTGAAGAGTTTTTGTACTATGGTTGTTACATGATTTCTCCATTATAATATACACAATAGCTGCGGGGTTTTCAGCTATAGGCTTTCCCCATACATACTGAGTTAATGTGTGATTGATTTGATATGCGATTGCTTCTATATTATTTCCGCATGTGACAATTAATTGTAGAAGAGGGTTATGTGTTATGCATGCAATTCGAAATTGATGTATGATCGGGTTAATCTTCATTGAATAAGTGATTTATTCAGCTAATTTCTAACATTGAATAGCGATATTTTTTATAATAGGTTCCTCGAAAACATCATATACGGGTTCTTCACACAAAGCAATAAGTGATTCTAACTTTATACATCAACCAATTTAAATTAATTGAAACTTTGAAATTCATAAAATATACTCTCCATTTTCCTAACCTGACATTTTGACAAAATCCTTTTCAAATTTGACATGTTGACCATGTCATGGGTAGACTTCTCATTTTTTCTGTCTCGTGGGATGTGTCGGACCTTGAAGGTCATGGTCTGGGTCTCTTGCTCTTGTACCGTTTCACGAAGTAGATGTTTGCATGAATGCAATGTGTTATGCATGACCCCGGAGGTGCGTTGAGATATGGTGGGTGGGATAGATTTCCTTGGGCATGCAAAAGTGCGGGGATTCACACCAAAATGTATCAAGCATGTTATGCATGATTGGAGGCTAAATTTTGGTGCAGAAAGTTTAAGTGGATTTTTGGATAGTGAATTAACGGCATGATGATGGTAAATGGTGTCGAGGAGGTAGCGTGTGACAGTTAGCATAGCAAAGATGACATGACATAGTTTGGTCTGATATGTGTTGAGAAGACACATGGGTTAGCTTGATAAGTTAAGTGGGTAAAACAAGTTGGCATGCATGCTATCTTGATAATTTAAGTGGGTGAAATGAATCAGCACTTGGGTTGGCAAGGCAAGTTATACGGACCGGTCGCAGTAGAATGGGAAAGCTCATTTGTAACTTGGAACAATGTGATGGACCAAGGAGTGACATGATTGCATATAGGTACTTTTTGTGAGAGACAAGGATGATGAAGACCAAAATGTAAGGAATAACACATGTACAATATAAAAAAAATGTAAGGCATACCATATGTACAAGATAACAAGTGTGAACTCGTGTAAAGTGAATTCAAATAGAACAATAGAGCTTAGTGAAAGAAGTTTCAGCGGGTTTTGGCAAGCTGAGATCATAGTTCAATTTGTGTTTAGTGCTATTGGACATATAATTCTTCATTTTTTTTTCATTTTAATCATTTCTAAATAATAGGAAAATGTAAATAGATAGGTCAACATGAAAGTCGGTTAACCTTTTGGAAAAGATGAAATCAAGAGTCATATTACCATATTAAATATGGTTCACTGTTAATGGAATATGATCCAAGTTTGGGTACATATATGACATGATATCAAATATTTGGTGGTTCTAATAACTCCATTATTCTCGCTAAGACCTGCCTCTCTTCTTGTTTAACATTATTTTCCCATTAAACCTATCTTAATACGTTTTTTCTCCTGTCTTTAGCAACTCCATGTAGAGATAATTATTTGGTATCTATTAATTACCTTTGCTCGGGGCTTGTTTAGTGTGCAATGATGCCTAAGGTTCACACAAAATTTTAGCTTCAAGAAATAAATGAGATAGAGATTTGAGCTTGATGTAGTAAATAATCCTCTTGGAACACCTAGTGGATGTCAACCTCTATATAAATTTTGATACATTAGAGCCACAACATAAAACACATGCGAGATTGGGAGAGGAGGAAAAACCAAGACCTTATGTAAGCTTTGTATATGACCCTATATTAATCAGCCATCATTCTCATGCTTCATTTTAGATACAACTGGTCCCTTATATGACTATGAGTGGATTAAAACTATGTATTTAACTGCACGTATTTGGATGAATGATGTAATTGTTTGGATCTTGGAAAACCCGTGCCTCTTGAAATATGTTGTTGTCAAGAAAAATTGAGGAGTTTAAATCAAATAAGTTTGTGTTGACTAATTCACAACAATATCCAATCGATCAACAAAATTTTTAGTAACATAGATGTCATGATCTATAATGAGGTGGAGGAGGAAGTGTAGAAGTGAGAGTGTAAATGGTCATGAATAAATGTTAGTGATCCTCAATTTGGATATGTACAACTTTTTTGTGGTATTCAAGAAAGCATTGAATGATTGGAGGCTTGTTATTAAAGAAATTGTAAAAATATCTGAAGTGTTATAAAGTGGCAAAGGAGTTTTACGGAGATACTACGGGAAAAATACAAAGGTGATTGAAGCTAAAGTAATGTGTGTGGGGCTAAGTATACATCCACTTGACTATCTTGTTCGGGGCTTCTCCTCCATAGGTTGAACTAACAGGCCTCGTTGGTTTCCCTTCATTCCATGTTTTCATCTAGAGTAAAACTAAACTCTTGAAACCTTGGAAACCACTCCTCTTTTCTTAATTTAGATAACTCTTGCTTGGAAAAGGTCCAACTATCCACAGAACTTTGGCATTCTGAGAGCTTGTAGGCTGTAGCTTTTTGTTGATTTGTAATTAAATCATCCGATTCAATAGAAAATGGATAGGAATGGGCTGAATACTGTTTGTAAGTAGAGATGACAACTACAATCATTGTTTGTGGGTTTTTTGTAGCATTTTCTTGTCAAAAGGATCCAGTTTTTTTGTTTGATAGCTTCCTTCTGGTCACTCTGACCCAGGAAGTGGACATCCAAACCAATAATTGCAAAAATTCCAATGAGAATGAATGAAACAACAAGAATATATGTGCATTGAGTTCTGTTAGCATGCTTACTGAGGTAAGTACAAATAATAACACACTTAGATGCAAATAGTCACATAAATCTCTTTCGATAATAGCACGCGAGAAATCCAAAAAAGAGAGAATTAAAGGAGACAGGGTCAGCAAAAATATAATCTACGGTGAATATTAAATGGACATACATTGTCCTTAATAAGACTATTAGATATGTTAAAATCTCTCCAGGTAAAAGTGAACGATTGGAGGCTAATCGACGAAAAAGGTGGTAGGTTTTGACCGGTGTGACTAGGTGTCTCTTGAGAACTCCAAAGATATAATAAGAGAAGTGGATCTTTGCCTAAAAAGCACAAAGATGGATTAAGCGACTTAAAATAAAAATATAAATTCTCTCGCATACTTGTCTACATTCAATGATAGTTGTGGCAGTTTTTTGATCGATCCTGGTTTTAAGCATGCGGAGATTGAGGTTTAGCATTAGCTATAATTATATCCACATGGATAACTTATACAGCTCTTATCTTGAATGTATAACTCCTGTCGAGAGATATGTATCATCCATACCACGTGGAAATTATGCCAATGTTTGGGGTGGTGATTGTGCGTAGAATTATCACAAATTAAGTTTCTTGATACTTTCCAATTACAACCTTTGATTATTACAATAGTATGTTCATGTGTGAATATAATATGAACATATGTGGGTTTAATTTCACCTTGCACTAGTACGGAGCTTTTGAGAGTTTTCCGTGATGGCAAGGCAAAGAAAGAGACCAACCTGAAAACATGGCCATGGAGAAAAGCATACAATTTACGAAATCTTTGATTTGTGAACATCGAGGCCTGCGGGATGTTGATTTGCCATGGTACGGAAAATGCCCTCATCTTTTACAACCATGTAAATATGGGATTGAGCCAATTGTGCACATGATAATACTGAATGACTATGGGGGTGAGTTTATTGATTGTCCTATGGTTGAAAATGAAGATACAATTCGTGTGAGATGTGATGCTGTCGCAAAAGAAAACTCTATAGATTATCGAGACTCATCTGCATGGCTCACTATGGAGACTTGGTAGTATTTTGGGTTCGATGAAGAGGAGAGTAGCACGGTTGGGAGAGTAGCACGGTCACTCAACGAAGTGAATATAGTGGAAATAAAAAGGCATGTGCAAAATTTAGGGATGATACTAGTGTGAGTTCACCCCGCGATAAAATAGGTATTAATAAACATAAAGAAAGGAGGTAGAATTTGGACTGCTATTATTGTGAAGAATCGGTTGGCGAGTCTAGCATAAGTGACAAGCTACATTTTTTTGTTTGATAACTCCTTGGTCACTCCCAGCCCGGGAAGTGGACATCCAAGCAATAATTGCAAAAATGCCAATGAGAATGAATGCAACAACGAATATCTATGCATTGAGTGTTGTTAGCATGTTGAATGAGGGAAGTACAAAGAATAGCGCATGAATCCCCAGGACAATCACATAAATATCTTTCGAAATACCATGCTGCCCAAGAAATCCAAAAGAGAATTAAAGGAATGGTCAACTTAAGAAATATAATCTGCGGTGAAGATTACATGGTTCTTCATTGTCCTTAATAAGACTAATAGATATTTTAAATCTCTCCAGGTAAAAGTGAAGCAGTTGGAGGCTAATCGGCGGAAAAGGTGTTGGGTTTGACCCTAGTGTGACTAGGTGTCTCTTCTGCCAGACTCCCAAGATATAATGAAAGTGGATCTTGCCTAAAAAGGGAAGTACGAAAGATGAGCACGCCCCGACTTAAAAATAAAAATAGAAATTCTCTAGCATAATTGTCTACATTCGATAGTTGTGGCCGGGATTTTGATCTGATCTAGTTTTAAAGGCGCTAAATATTGGTGTGATGTGGTTTGGTTTCATGTATATTGAACTTACAAATTGTATGGTTTTTCGTCCGCAGAAATCCCTCTTTTAAATGTATCTTTGCACCCATCATACTTGAAATACGGTGGTATTGTAGTGAGTGTGTATGGAATATATGATATTTGTCGAAGCATGTCTTTTTCTTGGTCTTCTTTTGATGGATCTATCAAGTCGGATAGTAGTGCATGTGCTTAATATTGTTGAGAGAGAAATGGTAGAAATGGTGATCAATTTTTCTTCTTATGAAACAAATTGTGATGATAGAAATCATGCCAAATTTTATGAAGAAAGCATGCTAGAAGGTAGGGTTTGGGGGTCGTTATGTCTTACATTTACTTTTATTAAAAAAAAACTAAATCTACGGGCATGCCTTATTCAAGAAAACATGCGGCCAAATTGTTACTTTGTTTAGTCTGGCATTCTAAATGGTAAAATCACTTTTCAAAATGCGGAAAAGTGTGTTTGGCCATACCATTTTTGCTGTAATGGAGGAAGGGACAACACCTAAGTTTTCTTCTTGTGACGGGTAGTTCTTTGCGACGAGGGCACACTTTCTAGGTTTCTTGTGCGACGGGCGGTTCTTTGCAGCAAGGGCTGCTTTTGCAGGTTTCTTGCACAACGGCCAGTTCTTTGTAGTGAGAGGCGTATGTCCGGTAGGGGTTGAGTCGATTAGAAAAGGAAAGGAGTTGTGAAGTCTTGATTACATGCGGGGTAGCTATAGTGATTAATGTAAAATTTTTGAAAGGCCCGCCATGATTATTAAAACCTTTGTAATTCTTTTGAAATTCCTATTAAAACCATATTTTATGGCGAGCAATGCTCCACCATATAAATAGGTATTAAAACACTTCGAATGCCAGCTTAGGTTTGATTTAAAAATGACATATAATTTTAGTTTAGCTTGTACAATATTAAGGCCATTATTTATTGGTTTGAAATAATAAACAACATGCAACAAACCATGACATAATTAGTAAATTATTTAAAGGCAATAATTTCTACATATTAAAATATAAATTTATAACATACCGGCTCATACTCGAACATAACATACGTATCAATATTCTTCTTTTGTATCCTCTTGTTCTTCATCCAAGCTGATGCGACATCTATACCAACATGGATTCGAAGCCCAGGTGTTTTAATGATCGAACATGTCATCATCATGCGCCAATTATGTCATTTTCAATAATATCATCGACATCATCATCGATAATTGTTTCTTCTCATCTCCTATGCACCGTTTCATCTTCTAATATATCTTCTTCATCTGTCAATGCATATTCCTTGCTCATCTACCATTGCATCATCTTCTTCTTGATCAATATCATCTTCTTCCTCTACGATGTCTCCTATTGGACTTCCTCTTGGATCATATCTAATAGAAAATGACCATAATTCGTTCTCACCTGGGCGGAACCTGCGAGTAAAATACTTGTTCGCATTGGCTTGGAAAAACATAAGGTGCTTTTCATAACTTCAAATTGCAATGTTTTAACCATTGAAATCCATTTTCATGTTGAATAAGTGTTCTATCATCATCACGTACATTCATTCATAGCCTATACCATTTGACGTCGAACAAAACTATTTTGAAGGAATTAAGAGTCACACTCAACTATATCATATAAAAACCATAATGTCTGTTCAGTTATAGGGATGTCTGCTTGTCCTCCTGGAGGAAACATTAGTGACTTTCAGAATACTACGGTTATACCACTATCGAATTTTCACCATTGTCATCCAACTATTTAACGAAATTCCCCGACCATTTGCACCACATAGCCTTGTGGTGTTTCAGCTATGATATACCCGAACATGAAAAATTCATTCTAAATTAATAATTAATCATATAATTTACCATGACATGAAAATTATCTGAAAAATAAAACTTATTGTCACACTATAAATATAGTATAAAATAAGTAATGAATAAAATAGGTGAATCAATTTCTTACCTTTCTATCTTTCAAACCATGTATACGATAGTTTCCTTGTCTGCTTTGTTCCATCTACACTACGATATGCTTCTCCTAATCGATTAGGACAATAGTTTCCATGATAACCTACCGTCGTTATGTTCTTTACATGTTTTAAATCCATTCACTCATCCACTCAAAGATTTTTTGCAATGTATAAAATTAGTGCCTCATAATCTTGAGCACCTAAATAAAAAACAATAATTCACAATATTAATAAATATTACTTATAACCATGGTAAATTATATTAATTAATAAAATATGAAATAATAAGACCTAAATTAATATAATGATCATATACATGATGTAAAAAAATATGAAACATTATATGTATTATACATAATAAATCTTTTACCCACTCTCACTTTCTTCATTCTGCAACGCATTCCCCAATTGCTCCCACTTCAAATTTTTTGATGGTTCACATCCCAAATGAAATCCATCGCCTTCATAGGCCACAGGTGCCATTTAATATAGGGAAGATATTGACTAGCTAACCCATCATGGATTCATATACCATATCCCTCCACCATATATTAACCTTTGGGTCGTGCTCTTTGTCTAACCAAAGCCTTAAGGATTTTTAGGTGCCTCTTGGCCATACATTGACCTGTGTATCATGGGTCCACACATTTCAATCTCCTCAACTTGGTGTATCAGTAGTGTTCTTGTGCATTGAAAAATGTTGGAGGTAGATACTGCATTTCACACATTAGCGGGAATTTCTCTCTTCCAATACTTTATTTCATCTTGATGAATTTCTTTCAATAAAAACCATCTTTAAATCATTACGCAAGGTTATTTCAATGAAACATAATATATATATTTCATTACAAGTAAATTAATACATCATTTCATTAAGTACGAAAATAAATTATTGTAATTAGATTTTGCGTATAAATCAAAACTACTTACCTCATGTATTTACTGAATATATGTAACTTGTTTGACATTATTTATGCAAAAGTCTTTTGGGAGAGATATGAGTAGAACATGCTATAACAATAAAAAATGAATCATTGTTGGTTTCCAAATTAAATGAAAAAAAGAAAAGAATTTAACATATGTATTCAAGAAATAACATGCAAAAACATATACCAAAAAAAATGCCTTAACAAAGGTACCAATCATGTGTTTTCACCTTTAAGTCACCTTTCTCTTGTTAAGATATTATTTACGTGCAGCTTTGTTGGAAATTTAATTCTTCTAACGGCCTCTTTTACATCATTTCTTTGTTGTTCTGCATTATTAACCATGGAATATTATTATAATTTAGAGCCTCCATTGTTATTTAGGTTTGTAAATCACACTTTTGTTTAAGTTCGTTTCTCTATTATCGGCTAAATTTTTGTCAATTTTATCTCTATCATGCCATCTGTAGTTGTATAATGTTTCTGTCACATTCTTTACGACATGCATTGTTTTCAAACAAATCTGTTATTTTTAGGTCCTCATAAAAAGGAAAAACTACGCAATTGAGAAGGATAACATTTCATTCGGTGGAAGTACAATATTAGTACCTTCAACTGCGTGATGACCTTGATATCAAAGAATAAAATAAATCGAACAATAATTATAAAATACAATCAAATAAATTCATTAGTTAAAAAATACGACCAAACATTACATAAACAATTAATACATATACATACATATATATATATATATATATATATATATATATATATATATATATATATATATACACACACACACAAATTACGTACCATTTGCTTGACGATTATTAATTCTGTGTTCAACTTCCACGGTAAATTGTCATTCCTCGTGGTTTTAATCCGATTTCTTCTTTTATCATTGAAAATATGTTTTTCGGTAGTACGATACTTATGGTTCCTAGAGAAGTTCTAGCTACGCTAAACACCATCTTTCTTAAGTACGGCAGGGCCCGTGATACTTCATCTTAGGGCCACAAACTAGACATGCAAATCTACCCTTTGTTTGAAGACACGATAGATGGATAAATGAACACTTCTATGAGATCATTTTTAAAACATACCAATATGGTATATCTAATTTAGATAATTATGTTTTATATTAAGGGGTATAACGAAATATTATGCATACCACAAACATGTGTTAGTCCTGGGGCATCATGAATTGTCCATACAAGCATTCCACGACATTTTAAGTCTCTTGCTTGATTGGTTTAGTGATGTCATACTATGTCAAATGCCATGCCATAATTGTATTAGCTCATCGATAAGAGGCTCAATATATACATTCATATCTTTGACACAGTACTTACCTAATTGTTCAAGGTATGGTACATAATAATTACTACCATGATATATTTATATATAAGTAAATAAATAAAATATGTATTTATGAAACAATGAGAGAAATGAAAATGTTACATTCAAAAAAATAATGTAAATACGGAAATAATCATAGTCAACATTATGTACTCCTCTTTATTGACATCCCTAGGAGGAATTTTGTTGTTGATAACGAAAATGAAGTGCCCAGGTAAGTAGATCTAAGCTCTGCGAATGGATTAACACCATCGGTACCAATGAAAACGAGACATTATGAGGTTCATTTTTAAAATCTACATATTTTCCTCGATTTCTCTAAATGTGGGAACCATGCCAAGCAGTACAAGAGAACACCATCTCCACTTATATTCTTTGAATGGTAATCCATAAGCTTGTGTTATGCTCTTACACACCGAACATTAGATTTTAAACGTGGAATTATGGGAATATGACGAAGAACCTTTTGAGGCACCTTTTTGGTTAGTTGATTTATTCGATATGCGGTACATTTCAGACGATACTGTTTTCGACGCATGTTCTATAATATAATATGATCTTTAGGACATGCATCTATGAGTATATTCCATTCCAAAGTGTTTCATAATAGCACTTAGATCTAAGTATATTATTCGAGGTAAAGTATTTAGCGATGGTAACAAATATTCACCCAACAATCTCTGACATAAACAAAAACTAGTTAATGTAAATTATTAATTTTATATATATATATATATATATGTAAGTATTGAATTATTATTTTACACATTTTATTTAACTAAAAAAGGGAAAATAATCAACATTTGTATATACCTATTGCATATGAGGTTGTGTCATACATATGTTCGACAAATTATTCATAACCTTTAAGTTCACATTGTTAGCGAGAGAGAAAAGAGTTGCATTTGAGTGTTCAAGTCGTTCCTTGACACCATTAGCTAAATTTACATCACCAATCGTCACTAGCTCCACCATCATCATCTAACTCACCATACAAGTCTTGGAGCATTTGGTTTGTCCCATCATTAATGTGAATTGTCTCATTATTGTGATCATGATCTACCTCCATGGGATCATTAAAATTACCTTCATCATTCGCTTCATGTTCTTCACCTTGTACAACATCATTTCCAATACTAATATTTGCTGCAATATTCTCTTGTACTAGTGCAACATCATCTAATCTACTACTATTTAGGTAGGCATTTGGTTGATCATCTGCAAAAATTTGGGGGAAAATGTGCCTTTGAAAATTACAAACATTAATCATTAAATATTGGTACGCATATAAAAATGTTAGAAATAATATAAAATTTCATGATATAATCAAAATGAAGATAGATAATTAATTACCACGAGGACAATAGTCATTAAGTCCACCATTAATGTGCCCACATATTTCCTACAATGCATTGTTGTTTGTTGCTATTAAAACTCTAACATTATTTCTCATACAAATTTTTGCAAAGAGCGATAAACTCTACCATCATCCTTTCACCCTTTTGAATTTTTTTTTTTTTCCACACCTCTAATGTTTTCTTCCATTGATGCAAATTATCCTATAAAGAAAATAATAATTATATTTAGCAATTATCTCTCTCAATGGTGCAGAAAACCCAAGACGTGTTGAACTCAATGGGAGCTCAATAAGAAAAAATAAAATAAAAGTAGGCTTTTTACAAATTGTGGGCTTTTTACAAATTGTTTATATTTTTAATAAAATTGTGGACTTTTCACAAATTTTTTATATTTTTAATAAAATTGTGGGCTTTTTACTCTGTCGAGCGCCTAGCTCAGCACCTACACTAATCACCATAGGACCAAGGCGAAGAACCACAAGCTAAACCACAACCAAATCCAAGTCATGAGGGGAGGGGCGGCGCATGCGAGAAGCTTAGGGTCCCCGATTGATTGTGTGGTACGCATGTGGGCTTGTAATCAAAACATGTAAAAATCAACTCATATATAAACACCAATATAAACATATGCCGGTGAACGTGGGGTTATCACCGGTTCCTTATAATAGTAAAACGACACTCTTGCCCTGGCAAGTCACAAGACGTACATTTCTGTAACCATCGCAAGAGCGACACTTTTCACCAACCATTGCAAGAGCGACACATCGCCTAACGATACATGGTGACACTTTATAACAATCGCAAGAGCGACACTTTTCCACCAACCATCGCAATAGCGACGCATTCTTCTAAACGTCGCAATAGCGACACCTTCCTCTAAATGTCGCAATAGTGACACCTTGTCTTTGTAACGTCACAATAACAACATACTTCAGAAATCCATCGCAATTACAACATATTTTATGACAATACTTAAGCCACTTGCCTCTAAGTGTCGGTATTGCGACACTTGTCTCTAAACATCGATAGCGACATTTTAGGGTGGGATTTGAAAAAAGTTGAAAAAAATTAAGGAAATTTCCGACATTTGGTCGAAAGTGTCGGAACCAAGTGTTAAGGAATTTCTTAAATGTACTAGTGGAGAGATGGATCATCATCAAGGCGATGATGAGAGGGTGTTCCTTGGATGGAAAAGAAAAGAAAGGAAAAGGGAAGGCATCCCGGGCCAAATTTGAGATCGTGAGGAAATGACGAAGCAAAACTTTTCAAATATGAAATGTTTCAAGCTGTCACTGAGCATGGCACTATGCCACAAATTTTCCACAAAATAAGAAAAACAAAGAAGTCCACAAGAGAGACGGCGGTGAAGCATTGGATTTAATTATAGTTGGAATTTACCCTCATCACATGCATGATCTCATCGATGATGGTATTTGTGTGGTACTTAGATATTGGAGCCTCATTACTTTTGACCGACGACGAAGAATTCTTGTCTTCAGGGAGAAGGATCTCAGGATGCACATCGAGATGGGTGATGATGGGAGGTATAGAACTAATGTTGTTGGTACAATTACCTTTCGAGAGAGATTTAGGTAAACCTCTCATACTAAAAGATATGAATTTACCTTTTTGATTTGAAAATTTTTGTCTATTGCTGTTGGAAGATAGTGGATATGTTGTGATTTTCGATTGAAGGAAAGGTGTTCCTTAACCACAAATCCATGGGACGAACGAAAAAATATTGGGGGTTCGAGTGAAGAACCTCTACAAAGTTGATGTGTAGTGCATGGCAGTGAGTAGTAAAGCGAGAGAAGGTGGAGAGCTAACACATCGGTGAGTTATGGCACGGAGGTTGGGACATCTACCCCACCTGGTGTTTAATAATCATGTGGAAAATTTCTACGGGGCTTCCAAAGGGTACATTTGCATAGAGAAACACATGCAAATGGTGTACTATGGGGAAGTACCAGGGCCACCTTTCACAATAAGGAAAATTTGAGCGGCGAAAATCCTTGAATGATTTCACTCTGACGTGTGTGGACCATTCTCAGCACAGCAAAGCACGAAATGAAAACAGTAGTGAAATAATACATCTCTAATGAATTCAATAACTTATATGCCTTAGAATTAATTCAAAAAGATAATTTATTGCATCTCATAACCCACAATAGAATGGGGTTGCATAAAGAAAGAACATAACTATTATGGGACTAGAACGGAAAAGCTATGTTGCATGGTCGAGGCCTACCATTTCAACTTACGAGGAGGAAGCATGCAATACAAAATATTTGTGCAGAATAGAAGTCCTCATGGATACTTGGGATGAATACACCGGAGGAGGATTTTTCGAGGTAAGAGACCGGATGTGTCTGTCTTCTGAAATTTTGGTTCATTTGTTTATTCCCATGTGATTTCCCTTGAGAGGGAGCTTGGAGTTGAATGCAATTGAGGAGCTCTTGGCTCTAAAGGATGAACCTCGATATGTGGAGTAGCCGCATAGCGAGAGGAACAAAGAGTGGTAGAAATCACTCATTGAGGGCCATCATCGAGAGAGATGAAATGACGCACCCGGGGAAAAGGCGATAGATTATTGCTAGATGTGAAAGATAATGTGGGAGCACCACGTGGGGGAGGGTTCCCCAGACATGCCTAAATACATATATGTTTATGGGTGGAGGTATTGATATAGAACCATCCTCTTTCGAGGAGAAGAAGGTACGGCGGCCGGTGTGGGTTGATGCCATGGTTTTAAGATGAATCCATCGTCGGGGAAATGGTGCATGGGAAGTTGTCCCAAGACAGGTGGAAGTCAATTGTAGGATCTGAAGAGTGGGTTTACAAGGTGAAGCAAGAAAAAAGTAAGTGTGGAGAAGCACAAGACGGTTGTGGCCAAAAGTTCCTATCGGGTGGAGGGGATTGACTGTGTTGTTTGCACCGGTCAAAATGTACTCATATATTAGATCCATCCTTGCACTCTTAGCGCATATGGGATGGTAGATACATTATATGGATGTAAATAAAAACTTTTATCAATAGAGTTATTACGAGAAGAAGTGTACATTGAAAGCGACAAAGGTTTTGAGACCTTGAACAAGGAGTCGGATGTGTGAAGACTCAGAGAAAACTGTGTGGGCTAAAGTAAGCACCACGTTCTTGGTACACCCAGAGATTGACAAATATTTCATAGGGTTGTGCTTCTGGTGAAGTCGATGTGAACCTATATCATATTATGGTTTATGGTAAGTTTGAGTTATTGTACTTTATGTTGATGATGGAAATCTTTGAAAGGTGATGAGGCGGCTCATAAGTCTTACAAAGATGATATTGCGAATAATTTGAGATGAAGGACATAGGACTCTTTCCATTAGATGAAATTTTATCCTAAAAGTGCCCATGAAATTTTCATGTAATTTCCATCATGTATATGTAAACCAATCGAAAAATTTAAATTTGAAAAGAGGTATATGTAAATATTTTGGACGAGAAGAAATAAGAAAAGCTAATTTTTTAATTGTATTTTTGGCCTATCTCCTTATAGGTTCACTCAAATTTCAAGTGTAGACACTCATTGGACATAATTAAATTTTTCATCAACCAGTACCAATTATGCATGCTTTTGATAGGACCCACATTGAGAAAAAATGAAGATACATTAAAAAAATGCATTAGACATTTTTTTAATGTATCTTCATTTTTCTCAATGTGGGTCTTATCCAAAGCATGCATAATAGGTAATTTTTGGATGCAAAATTTAATTCTACATCTAACGAGTATACCTTGAAATTTGAGTATAACGATAAGGAGATAAGCCAAAAATACAATTAAAAATAACTTTCTTCTTTTATTGTTTTCATTAGGAGGCCACTTTTAGGCTAAAATTTCCTCTAATGACTATTTCCTTGGATTGGAAATATGAAAAAGAGATGAGAACTATTTGTATCTCAGAAAGTATGCAAAGATTCTAAGGAAGTTCCACATGAAGGGAAACAAACCCATGAGACTCCTCTTGCGAGAGCTAGAGGAAGGAGGATGCTACTTCAGGGAAAGTAGTGGATGCTCTTTTTGTTTATAGGAAGCTTATTGGGTTCACCCATGTATTTTGGTGAACACACAAACTAACATATACTACGTAGTTAACTTAGCGAGCCAAGCTATGGTTAGAGTCGATCAATCTCTTTTGGAAGGAAGGGAAGCATTTGTTGAGATACATCGAGCACATTTGAGCATGGATTATGGTATAGATGAATGAGGAGGAGTCAAGCTTCAAGTCTTCACCAATGCATATTGAGCGAGTCCATGCGACTGAAGAGCACATCGGAAGAGATATTCAACAAAGTATCAACAACGGTTTTCTTGGTACACATGTTGAAATAGAGATCGGTTGCACTCATTTCAGCAAATGAAAAGTACATGGTGGCCATTCAAGCGACATGCGAGCTATCTCGATGAGAAGATACTTGTTGGTTTGTTTTGTCAGTAGATGGATCTGACGGTGATACATTATGATAATAAAGTTGCATCAAATCTAGGTTAATCCCAGTATTCCATGATAGGTCCAAGCATATTGATATCTAATATCACCATCTTGAATATTGTGTTCAAAGGAGGATTTTTCATTAGAAGTACATTCCCACGAGAGGCTTGGAAACATATTGACGAAGGCAACAGAAAGAAGCAAATTCTAATTCCTGGGAATACATTATTTGGGAATAGATGATACCTTTCTTGTTGAGGAGTGAGTGTTGCAATGGCACCCCAAAGCAAGGCTTCTAATTTAATTTTCACTTAATTAATTTTGGAAGACAAATTGTAATCTAATTTAATTTTCCTTTAATTAAATTGGAAGAAGCGCAATTCCATCGCGGGGGAAAACTTGTATTAATTAACCTGATTAGAATGATTAGTTAGCTTAGGAAATTTGAGTTGAGGGTCAAGAAACATGCATTCATAATTATCTCATGATTTAAGGGGGTCTAGTTACAATTGTTTGGGAGTTGTAATTAGTTAACTCAAGAAATTGAGTTAAAAATCAATTTAACTAGTTCAAGGCGGGTGACTGAGCTAGTGAGAGGTCAAGTGAATTAAATATGATTTAATTCACAAGTAGTGATCAATAAGCTAGCTGATAGTCTCTAAATGCTCTGTTGAATGTCAATTCTAATGAAGACCCAATTGGGCGGAGTTAAAGGGATGATAATTATCGATTATATAATTAGAAAATTGTACGAATTCGATTGTAGAGTCGAGGTTCAACCCTAGGAAGGATTTCACCAATAAAGACGAGGATTTTCCTAGTTGATTGGGTTTAGTTCATAATGAATGCATAGACAAGGTAGGGGTGAGCGACGGAAAATAATTGGCTAAGTATTTGTCCTCTTTTTCTTAGATCGGTGTAGAGGCAGGTTAGAAGAAGTACGAGGAATTTCTCTTGAAGAGAAATCATTGTATGGTTTCATGATTCTTGACTTTATACAATATAGATAGCGGGGTTTTAGGCGGTGTGATTTCTAGGGTACATCTTTTTTTATGTGATTTATTGTCTCTTTCTCTTACTTGTTATGTGATTGTGCGATGGTATTTTCTTTCCACAAATTGTAGAAAGTTATAATATCTTGTTTTAATGCATTTTATAAGATTGTATTGAATCTCATTGTTAGATTTTATACAACACTGTGAATAATTAGACTTCATTTGGATAATTGTGCTACTTTGATCAACATTTAACCAAAAAATATTAGAATCATGTTGTCTTGGTTCCTCGAAGAAAAATTGGAATGAAATCTGTAGCAGAAATAGCCTCCATTTCCACTCTAGAATCATAATACGCTGTAGTAGACTACAGATTCTTTCACTGTTATTGTTTACTTATTGAAAATCCAACATCTAGCCACAAAATCAATTACCTCTTTTTGATTTGGCCAATTATATAAATTGTTACCGTTTTCAATGTCTTTTGATATCTAGGGTGACCTAAATATGAATTAACATGGAATTCCCACAGAAATAATATTTACGAGCTCATTTTTTCTAACATAGATCCTATCTCTAAATATGACCAAACCATACCTTTGGAGATGATAGTCCAAATCTGATCACATACCTTGTTGTTGTAACTTGTGCCCTAAGCTCCCTATACTGTGATCCTATTGTCCTACTGTGGTCCTATCTTGTATAAATTTGTCCCATATGAAATCATAGTTGCTATATTGTTACATGCACTCTTCTTCTAGAGAATGCAACCTTGTTTACCTGCCCTTCATGTACACGGTCTCGATACAAAAAACTCATACCCGAGCATGGCCAACCATCTATCTTTCCTAGAATGCAGAATTAGGTTGGTCAAATAAATATCTCAACCCACTATGATAAATCTTGACAAAAAAACCTTCTCTTACTAAGAGAAAGATAATGCCCCCACATCTTCAATTCATGGATGATTGGTGCCAACTCAAGATCATGCGTCACATAGTTCTTCTTGTGCTCCATTCATTTCATGACTCGTATCATACCACTTGTCCCTCCTAAATTAGGACTCCACCAAGTCCTCTTGCAAGCATCTATAAACACCACAAACATTTTATGCGGGTCACCGTCTTTAGGCTGGATAATTTCACAAACAACTTCTTCAAAAGCCCCACTCAAAACTTCTTCACATTCCTCTCCCTTTAAAATTTCTTTCCTTTCTTCTATAATGATGTAATAGGATAGTAAATACGCTGACAATTTCTTGATGAAGCTCCTATGGTAACACTGCTATTCCCATGAATGATCGACCTCATCCACATTTCTGGGAGCTTCCCATTCCGAATAGATCTCATCTTTTTTTTGGATCCATTATTCATCTTCCTTGGGAACCACATGTCCCGATTAATGTATCTATGTCAAAAGAAGCTGCATTTATAAGCTTGTGCATGGCTTGATGCTCTCTTAGAAATATAAATATTGTTTGCTAAGTGTTCAACATTCTCTTTCTCATTCTTAGAATATATCATTATATCATCGGTGTGTAATCACAAACTTGTCTGAATAAGGACTGTTGCTATTCATCGACACATAAAGGTGGTGGAGCATTAACAATCCAAACCAAAAGGAACTACAACCAAACTATAATGCCCCGCTACCTGGTCCCGAAGGTAACGTACCATTCACTGCTAATAATAATACATGATGGTATCACAATCTCAAATCAATATTCGAGAACATTGTTTCTCCCTTCAATGAGGTCAAACAAATCATCGATCCTCGGAAGCACATACTTGTTCTCAATCATCACCTTTTTCAAGTGCCTATAATTGATGAAAAATATACGGTGCCATACTTCTTCTTCACCAAAAATATGATGTAACCCATGGCGATACACTTGGCCCTAATGTCCATTTCAAGCTTGTTCCATAAATTAAACTTCAATTCCACTAGATCTGGAGAGTTCTCATCATGTATGTTTCGTAGATTTCTAGTGTTGCTTAAATACCCATTTCAATAGAAAATTCAAGTTCCCTATGAGGGGTGAAAAATCTGAAATATCTGTGAGAAACACGTCTTGGAAATTGCTGAAAAATCGGGTACCTATTCAATGCATCCCCATCCTCAATACCATCATACTTTTATCATTAGAAATATACCTGCAAATATCATACAACCTTTCACCAGCTATGATTCGCCATCATAGCTATAACCATTAGCAAGTGTAGCCTTCTTTTTTACCTGCCAAGATTGCTTTGTTCTCGTTAACTATCCAAAGAACTCAATAGATTTTTCATGGCTCTACTTTGGTCCTATGAAGGAGTACGTCTAATCCATACCTAGGAAAGCATACTTTATTATCCCAGCAAAAGTAAATTCAGGTGCGCTAATGTAGTATAACATTCAACTCAAATTCTCAAGCTCTTCCCCTAATGGTGAACTCTTTTCTTACTACTTATAGCCAACTACACTAATTAATACTCTACATGCAATTATTTTCTCAAGCCACACTTATCCACTAGTACAAGGTTAACATAACTACTAATTATATCTAGGAGTCGATAAAATAGAAACAACTTGAGAAAAATGGTTACTTTCCATCTTGATAATAGATTCCTAGTGATTCGCCTTCCTATTATCCAATATATCCAAGTAATTCTCTACCCAACATCCCTATTTGTGTCTTTCTTGTGCACACAGATCTAAGGCTACACGATGAAGGAAAATCATTCTTGAGATTATTGCTTATACACATCTGCTTAACATGGCTTGTCCCCTACAGACCTTTGTTTCTACTCTCAAACTACGACCCATGTCTTATCCGTATATTAAACTTCTTGTAAGAACAAAAATTATCTTTCTCACTTGCATCCTAAAGGTCTTGTTTCTTCGGTGGCCATTTTCCTTTAGTATCATATTTCCATTTCCAATCTTGTTGAGAATTTATGCTTTGGTTCTCCTGTAGGTGTTTCAAATTCCTAATGACTTCTTATAATAGTGTTGAGCTCATCATACTCAATTTTATCCTTAAATGCTAATGGTAATCCTTTGACAAATCTGCGAACTTTGGCTTTCTCATCTAAGATATGGTACATACCTCAATAACTATAGGAAATTAGTTGTGTACTCTCATCGATCATCGATCCTGTTCAACTCATAGAACTCATGGTATTACTTCTATTACCTCTTTGAGAAGTAATTATTCCTCAAAATTATCTTGAATTCATGCCAAATTAAGCCTATTGTCTTGATTTCTCTAAAATACTTCAAATATTCCCACCCCTGAATGTATGTTTTCCCTTTGAGGCATTGTTAAAAAATAGATATCCTAGCCTTCATGTTCTTTGTCTAGTCATGTAGCTCAAATAATTTCTTCATTCTAAGCAACCACACCTCTGAATCCTCTAACTTCTTCATCTCTCCATCAAATGTAGGTGTCTTGGATTTCTTGAACTCATACGAAAAATGTCACATCACTCTCATACGGATGATAACGATGATGACCATGGTACCTATATAGACTATAACTAGAATAGAATCTATGTCTTTTGACTCTCCTATTAGGTGTATTCAAGAAAATTTCATCACGATGGTATCATCCCTATCAAACCTATTCCATCTTGAGATATGCTACCATATGCTCCGTGGTTTTATCATATCCATTATTGTTGTGGTTTTCCATATCTTTGCAATTCTTCGAAAACTTTGGTATATTTGCATTGACATATTCTTGTTTCTCTGTTCCCTCGCAAGTATCTCTTTTTATTGAATTATTATGTCATTATCTATTTTGAAACTTCCTATTTTTGCCTTCAAAATTCTCAATGTGCACCTGTTGTATGTCGAGGTACCCATCACCATGCTTCTCATACGATAGTATTATGAACTATAATCTTTCATTTTCTAGTCACCTTTGATATTCTTCTTCCTAAAAGTATACCATGTCATATAACCAAACATAAACATAAACAAAATATATACGATTTAGGGGAGGATATCTCAACTACCAGATCCAACCAAATTAGTATGATACCTTGACATCATGCATGAAAATACCAACTAAATATGACCTCATATGCACAACAACCATGCCCATAATAATGCATGCATAACAACATATAGAAATAGACATGCATAAAAATGCACATACATAGCCTATGTTAATTGTGTTTGGGTGCACACATGCTTATAAAAATCACACCAACTTAAAGTGTAGTTTTACCTCTTAAGTTATTGGTCACGGGCGAGAAAAAAGTGGAGTCGAAAGTTAGTGGAACAGAAAGCTAGAATCATAAACATACTATATGAAAATAACATGCATATATAAACTAAAAATAAACTAAAAACTAAACAAATAAAAAAAAATCTCTGAATAGAGTCAAACAACATTGCAATAATCCGAATGGTGGCTCTTTCGGCCCCTCTTGTTAGTGTTGGTAGAAAATTAGGATGAAACTTTAACCCTCTTGCCAAATCGCCCTTAGAACATGGGTTCTAAGTCTCGATACAAGGATGTCTTTACTTAAAGATTTCTTTGGTGCAAAGTCTCCCTCTCTCTAGTGTGGCGGCGGAGCTTGTTGGACAGCCAACAATTGAGTCCCCTCTATCTTGACTCAAGATACTTTCTTTGTTGGTATTTATTGGGGGGGTCACTCGGCATACTTGATGTACTCTCAAGTTCTTCATCTCTTGGTGGCCTTATATAGGCAAATTCAAAATCCTCCTTCCCTCTCTTGGTACATTGTGGATGGTGACCTAAGAGAGGGGATATTCCATTGTGCCACAAATATTCCGTGTGCTCCTTGATGTCTAAGGAGGCTTTGGTGGTTGTCCTTGGAGGTGGTTTAGTGTGAAATCAGCATCCACGGAAGTGTACCTTTTTGTGGTCGAGGAAAGTAGGCGCGCCACTCCAAGGATTGCACACATTTTGGGTCCAAAAGTGCACAAAGGCGCTCTTCTCGAAGGATTATGCACACAAAATAATTTATGACTTGCTTAAATTTTATTTTCCTCAAACCTTAGATATTTTTAAACACTTGATTCTCTAATGTCTTTTAATACTGTAAATCCTTGCTGACATTAAATAATGTTGTCTTCTTCTTGTAAAATTTTCCAATTTTAACAATTGCCCCCTAATGTGTGAGGTCTGAGAAGGAACTATATAGCCGAAATAGATTATAGTTTCTTTTTATATGTGCACGGAGAAGACTGCATGAAGCTCGGAATTAGAGACACCCTGCACCGGTCCGAAGAATGACCATGTCCTATGGTACCCACGTAAGAAAATATAATACAATATATTTACAAATTTTATACAAGCGGGGAATGCCCCATGCTCGTGATGTTGTGGCTGGTTAAAAAAAATCTATTTGATAGATACATGTGCTGTCTGTGTCACTAATATGGTAGTGATGCGGTGGTTGCGACGATGAATGCGCGATCTGCGGGACATTTTTTCTTTGATAGTAGGTGGAACATTGTACTTACATATGTGTAAAATTGGTATGCCATAGCAAGGTCTTTGCAGTGAAAGACGTACCAAGGTCATCCTGGTTGGTCTGGTCTTTCTTTAGAGTTGGGGATTAGAAGATCTGGCCAAAAAGCCACGGTGGGGGAATAGAAGAAGCATGTGAAGAGGCAAGCTTTCACGGAATCATAATTTATCTAGTTTCTTCAATTGATGATCGTAACCACTAGCTATAGAAGTAGAGACAAGTTACTCGGCTCCAAGCGTGGATTCGGTTGGTGAGCATCGGTAACGTGGTGGAAGAGCGAGATATAATTTCCGGCCCGGTTCGATTACTTTTCGGAGTGTCAGGAACCGGTTTGATGATTTACGGATTAGGGTTGTGAATTTATATAGGCGCGCATTGTATGTGCATAGGTGCTAGATGGGACCTTCCCATGTAAGCAATTAACGAAAAGAGACACTTATCGAACACGGGTCTTCGACGAATTTAATCCCAGTGCGATGGTTGTAAGGTAGAATACCATCTTGGCATGAAGAATTTTTGTAGTCGAATGTCGGGGATGATCGATGACATACGCGGGCAGTGATGTCTCCCACGGTGCCATCCAAGGATGCCTTTTATGGAGAGGGTTGATCAAGGTCGCTTCATTTTTGGAAAATAGATGTAAGAAGTCAACAAGGAAGCCTCATTTGAATGAGGGTTCTTGATATGAAGGGTCAAGGACACGGATGTGATGGGTTTAACATAGGCATGTTGGCGAGGGGTGTTGGCCCGGTGATGGGGATTCGGTGGCCCAAGATCGGAGTATACTAAGCATATTGATGGCATTCATAGTTATTTTTGATGGGGAAATCACAGAGTCGGTAGGACTTCTAGGGTGGGTATAAGCTTGGTATGAATGTCGGGGTGGCTTGTGTGTGAGGGTGTAATATTATAACCAAGGGTGTTCGGGGAGGCTGCTGCCATGGGGAAAAATATGAATGAGAGGGTGGGGGACATAGTGCACCATTTGTGGCCTTCGTACACTTACGAAGATAAAATAATGGGTTTGGTTTATACGAAACACGAGAGACGAGTGTAAAAAACATGAAAGTGTTCGCTCACTAATGTTGTGAGGACGGTGTTTTGTTGAGGTAGGAGCCCAATGGTTGGTCTCCCTATGTGAGGTTGATGAAGTGGATGAAAAAGTATCATAGATGAGATTATGTTGGTGGAGGTATGGTGAAAGCCAAATGCGAGCGTGGTAGTGCGCTGCAGTCTTCTTGTACAGCACAGTTTGTTCGGGGAAAGGAGTTTTAATGCCTTGTGGTAAAACTTGACCTTTATGCATGGTGGATGGATGGCATGAGGTGCTTCCCGGACTAAAGTGGTATGTCAATGGCGTCACTTTTACGCGTGTAAATGCTATGGGTGACGAACACCATGGAGGAGGGTTATTACCAACCAACGAGGATGTTTATCATGTGCGGGGGTGAGGTGATGATAAACATGGTCGAATATGTGGAACCTATGGTTGATTTTTGATGGTTCTAGGACTCTATCATGTTGGGGGTAGGAATGGAAAAAAATTTTTATTGCTGCGGAACTTTCGGTGGATGGAGTTGTGAATGGTTTGCAAGATTTTCTTGCAAAAAACAACTACCTCAAGTGAAATCATCTTCTTTATCAAATATTATTGAAAGTCATGAGCTTTAAAAAAAAGAAGATGAGAGGGAATACTGTAGAAGCCTTTGAAAATTTATTTTTCGGGGAGTGAGAATGTGTGGCATCACCCTCTTGTTCATTATGGGTGTTGATCGTGGTGTAGCTTACGGTTCGACGGACGCTATAATCTCTCCTTATGGTCCTCGAAGTTTTTGAAAAGGCCGAATACTGGGTGAATATGGTCCTAATTCAATTCATTTGTACTTGTTGAGTTTTTAGAGCTTAGAGGCTTCTGCGGATCCAGTTCTTGTCATTGCGATTAGTTGCGACACCGGGGATTAGAGATATCATGCCCAGGGTAACGTCACCTGACATCTTGCACTTCAATTTTCATTCGGTGGTGCGGGATCCATACAAACTTGGAAATGCCGTACGGATTAGGGTGATTTCTAGATTGCCGTAAAAATCGGGGGAAAAAGTGTTTTCTGTGTTTTCTAGGCATATGTACACTTTAAGTTCTGTTTTCCTTCTTTGGTGCACCTGCCTGGAAAATACGGGCGCACGTGCATGTACGCGGGAATAGGTACGCAATGAAATTTTTTCTTTTTTTTGCCTATTTTTTAATGTTTTTATGTCGTTGATGGGTTCTTGTTTGGATGACATGTTGTTGTGGAGGGACGAATTTTCCCAAGCTCTTTGTCTTTGCCATTGGTTATTGTTGGGCGCGCCATCGGTGGCACAATGGGGGCTCCTTAAGTTCGCGAGAAAAAAATCTTCTTCAATCGCAAGACCAATTTCTTCATTACGGATCTAGCATTGGGCGCGGAGGTGCAACATGTTTGTGTTTGCATGGGACTAACTAGCCATCCATCTGAACGGATGTATGTTAAGCTAAGTAGGGTTACTACCTCATGGTGAGGCAATGAGGTATCCAATCCCTATACCATTACAGGAGAGTGGATTTGGAGAGGTTCAGAACATCATTGTGGTGGGTCGTCTCTTACGGAGGGGTACATTAGCATTGGATCAATGATAGATTTGGTAGGCGGTGTTAACATGAAATGATTTTGTGACTTTGGGGGTCATCGCGGCTCCACATCAAGCATCTAGCTCATGGGTTGGAGTCTTTTTGTTGGGCGAGGGCAGGACACTTCTTTGATTTTTCACCTTTGGCTATGACGGGATGGTGACGTAGCTCCATGAGGTCTGATGGATCGAAGTTGTTTGCATACGCAAAAATTCTATGTAGCATTACGTATGAAAGGTAGTGCTACGAGACCCGGTGAGTGGTGGTGCCTCACAGGGACCACGAGAGCCTCGCATGAGGAGGTGGGATACAGTGATGGCGAGGTGGTAGGGCATGATGGGGCGTTATTGGGGCCATAACGGAGACCTACTTCGGGGTGAACCCCCGGATGTTGCCATTCCCTTATGGGGATGGACTTCGAGATCAAAGATGGGTGTCCCTCCCGATTATGTGAGAACCCATAGTATATTTTTTATGTTTCTTCATTTTATTTGAGTATATATGTGCTTATGTGTTTTGATGGTGACATTGACATAGTTTTGGTTACTCTTATGAAATTTTGGCAGGAAAGGTTTCCCGTGGCTCGATTGTTGAAAGCCACAGTCCTCTTCGAGAGACATAGGGGCGAAAAGCGAGGGTGGAGATCTTTGTTGGAGGACACAGTGATGGTGGCCCTTCGAGGAGGTAGCTCGAAAAGCTACCGAGGTTGTGGCGGCTCACCATTGATGCGAGGAAGCGGTACGCATTGATGTGGCAAAACTTGCAACGGCGGGGGCACGGCTACTTAGGTGTCGGTTCTAGAGATGCATGGGGTTGAGTGGAGGCACCGCGCCCGGCCCGGAGGGGATGCCTTCTCCAAGTTTTTGTCGCAGTCTCCGAGAGGTACGGGCGGAGAACGGTGATGGCCGGGAGAGGACTATACGACCCTGTTTTACGTCGGTGGCGGGTCTTGTTGCTTGGTGGCTCTGGTGGTGGTGCCAAGGGCCATTGTGGGCCCAGTGCCCCTCACGAGGGCCACCCTAGATTATACTTGTGCATAAGGAAAGCACCCATTATGAGGATACTTCCTATTTTTGATGAATTTTTGTGTATCTGCGGGGTGGTAGGTAATTCGACACTATTTTTATTATAGAACTTCATATACACACGATATATATATATATATATATATATATATATATATATATATATATATATATATATATATATATATATATATATATATATATATATATAGAAGATATTTTTTGTGGCTCTACATGTTGTGCCCCTATTTTGGTTTATGGATGATGTTATGCTAATGGACCTATGTTCTTTGTTTTTTATGTATGATGGTTTATTCGAGATGCATTCCAATTTTGGATATTGTTAACTATGCAATCAAGTGCTGGGTTTGACTCCATGGTACATGTGTAAATTTAATAATTAATTGTCTACTTAATCTTTTTGCATGCAAATATTTTCTAAATAGGTGTGAATCTCTTGTCTCCAAATGTTTAGTTTAACTATGACACTAATAAGCGGGAATCGAGGTATACATTCATGTAGTGTATGCGTTGATGGAAGGCATCACACATAGTCGAATGTGACATCATCAATGCCACTTTGATTGTTTGTTATTTGAACCGATGCACACACCGTTTGTGTGAAATGGTGATTGGTTAGGGTGATAGATGACCCGAGTAGCTGCCGGCTAAATTCAAGACACGCGGTATGCTCTGACAAATCCAAAAAGTAAGGTTCGGGTTGGTAATCCATGGCGGCACTTTGAGCGCGTTTTGTAGCAAGCCTTTTTGGTGAGGTTACGGTGGTTGGGTTTGTGTATGTTCACTCTGAGAAGGGCCATCCTGGCCTTGTAGGTATAATTTCTTGAGGTAAAGGCAGCCGTTGGCTGAGGTTGCTACAGAGCATGTCCCATCGGTTCCGTCGAGGAATGTGCCCCCTAACGGGCAATGTTTGATGATGTGGGGTCCTTTTCTAAAGTTTCGAACTTTCACCGGCCTAGGGCTTCTTTTCGACATCATGGTGGAGGACTAGTTCTCCCTCGATGAACGAGCGAGGGTTGATGGCGATCCAAATGATGCTTTTACCATTTCTTATAGGCCTTGTTTTGTTGCAGCGACTTTCGTTGGCTTTCGTAAATGAGCTCTAGTTGTGCTAGGCACTATTCTGGGGATTGGGTATCATCGAGGTTGATAGCGACGCTGCGGTCGAGGATCTCACGTTCTGTGGGAATCATGGCCTCGACACAGCCTTAAATGGAAGGGAGTGAAACTAGTGGACATATTTATAGCCGTGAGGTATGCCTAAAGGCAAAAAGAGCATGTGGTGCCAATTGGTTTTGGTTGTCTGTGCGTTTTAACATAGTTTTAGTGCTTTGTTTACAACTTCTATGTTGTCCATTGGAATGGGGGTAGTATGGTGAAGCGAATTCATAGGTGAATCTGAGATTGGTGAGATAGCTCCTTAGCTTCATTCTTGAAGTGTTTCCCATGGTCGAAGACTAACTCTTTGGGAATGACGAACGGACTATCATGTGGTTAAATAGAAATTGAACGGCGGTTTCTGTGGTGTTGTCGTGTGTGGTCTTGGCCTCGGCCCGGTTGGTGAAATAATCGACCACCATGATGATATGTTGTAGTTTTCCCGATGATGCGGGGTTCCAATTCATGAATTCAATTCCCCATTTACAAAAGGGCCGACGATAATGACGGGGATGTAGAGGAGCGAGGAGGTGCTCTTGCTTTGCATTGAAATGTTGGCATCGCTCGCATCTCTGAATGTAGTAATGGAATAGTGAAATAGGGAGGGCCAAAGTATCCTTTAGTATTTTTGGGTGGTGGCTTATCTCGGATAGGTGGCCACATGGTACTATCATGGAAATCATTAAGGGCTTGCTGCTTGGTCATGGTGAGGGCATTGACGACGTAAAATAGTGTTGATGCCTCATCGGTGCAAGAGATCTCCATGAGGAGGTATCAAAGGCTGTTGGCGTGTGCGCCATGGGTCATCTTGAGTGAGATGGTCGAGATTTTGGGTTTACGGGGAATAGGAGAATGTCTCTATACCGAGGGGTCGTTGGTTGCTACAAAGAATAGATGCTCATACGAAAGTAGCAAATTGTTCAACAGTGATCCTTGGTATCTCTGGAGATTAGTAATGAAATACGCTAAGGTAAGCACCTTTTTATTTTATGGGACAAAATTGTAAGTCGTATTCTTGAAATGACTATCAACGAGGTGTACTTATGGTTCATCGAGGGCGGCATGTGAGTAGGTATTTCATGGGATTAATATACGAAATGATCGTAGTGGTTTTTAATATGATGTGGTGGCGAAGTTTACGGACCACATGGATTAATTCTGGTGATATTTTCTTCGAGCTCATATCTTAATCTTTGGGCCAATAAGGTTTTGCTGATGTAGTATTATGTGATCCTCCCATACGAGCCTTCACGGATCAAAACTCGGCCAATGGACTTGGAAGGCGGTAGATATAGGATATAATATTTTCATAGTATGGGGTACTAATGAGTGGCACCGAAAGATAAATTTTCTTTCGGCCACATTGAATGCTTGTTGGGCATAATTGTCCCATTTTAAATGGGATTTCCTAGCGAGAGGAGGCACGGGAACCGCGAGCGCAAGTGGCATAATATGGGACGAAGCAACTCGAAAAGAATTGGCCTTCCTTGTGAAGCTTTGTGGTTGCTGAGGGTTCGAGGGTAGTTTGTGCCTCTTTGATGTGGCTTCAGACTTTGATAGGGTCCACACAAATCCTTGATGAGACACAATAAAACCTAAGAGTCTTCATGTACTAATGGAAAATACACACTTGAGGGGTTCCAACGTAGGTTGTATTGACGGCATTGTTGGAATACCAATCGCAAATCCTCAAGGTAGTGCGAGTGCTTCTTGGAGCGGACGGTCGGTCATCCAAAGTAGCGGAGATAAGGTGTGCCAAGTCATGAAATATATAATTCATGGCTATTTGGAAGGTGGCTCCAACATTTTTTAGGCAAATGGCATTACCTTGTATGTGAATCTACCCGGGGGTGGTGAACGTTGTTTTTGTACCCGATTTTGTATGGAGATTTGGATTTGATTGTACCAGAGAATCCTTCCATGAAGGATAGAGCCTCATGTCTTGTGCAAGAATCGATGACCTAGACGATGAGGCTAAATTGGATAATTGTATTTAGTAAAAGCTTTGTTATAAAATCGCAAAATACGGTGCAAACACATACGGTACTGTTTTTTCTGTGATGGGAAAATGGTTAGAAGCTTAATATGTAGGCGAGTGGGGTAGATAAACCCGACTTTGAGAAGCTTATCGATTTCTTGTTTTATTGCTACCTTATATGGGTGCGATTGAAATTGTTTATGGTGCACTTGGGGTACGTCGGGCCAAGTGTCGGTAATTGCTCTACGATGGTGGGACTAAGTCCAAGCATTTACGGAAGTACTCCCACGTGAATATATCCCGATACTCTTGTAGCAATTGGGTATAAGAGGCTATTTCTTCTAGAGAGGATGTTGCCCCCGGTGAGATTTGTTCGGCCTTTGAAGGATTTTGGGATTTTTCACCTTAATGGTAGGTGAGATGTTTGACATATTTCCTTCCTCAAATGCATCGGGTGTTGGGATGGGGTTTTTGAACAAATCATTTCCCTAATGACAGGCTGTTGGATTGGTGCGTAGATTTCTTATTCTTTTTCCTTTTGGACTAAACGTGTGCTTGGGGAAAAAGTGAGGCAGTGATGCATTGCATCCCATGGATAATCTAGCTCCATCATAGCTTCTAGGATGTCTTCTGTCCCGAATTAAATAGGGACAATAAGAAGTTGATCCCGCGTAAGGTTATGCTGAATATGGTCAATATGCATAGAGCTAGTTGAGAGACACGAGAAGGATTCCATCGTCGAGTCGGTGGAACCCGGACACGGTTGATAGAGTACGGACAAATTGGGTGCACTATCATCGTACAACTACTCTCATAGTTGTAGCTAATTTGACACCTATGGTAGATGAGCAGGCAGCTCGAGTCATATTTCGATACATGACAATATGAATCGTATATGGTGTATCGTGTTGTCGGCATTGGGTGGGGGAGAATCTCTCTGATTGGTTGCTCCTCGGTTGACAAGAATAGGATGGATATGCTTGTCACATCCTTTTCAGGTTGTGTTGTTCATGGGTTCTGATTCTATGCCATATTCTTGGAGAGCGAGACTATGGTTGATCGCATAGAGGCTAGTGTTCGTGGAATCTCGGTATGTAGTGAAAATGACGCCGGCGTATTGGGTGGTTATCACCGCATATACGGCATCTTTTGGATGTCCATATCGGCCATGATATATTATATGGATTGGATACCCCTTGTTGGAACATTTCCAATGCGGGGAAATCAATAATGAAATGATCAAATTCATCACAAAGTATGCATCTTTCGATTGGGGAGGAGGTTTGGCGGGGAGCCTTTCGGTGATCGTTGTTCCTGCTGTAGGTACGAGAGGACACAAGGTTCATCTACAATAGAATAGGTGGGGGATCCTCATGATAGGATGGCTCAATGGCGTGTAAGTGAGTCCTATATCATGGTATCTCTAGAAATGATGGGTATAGTGCCCATAGTTGTTGCGGATAAGCGCATCGTGATTGGTATGCAATGCTTTGCCTTTACCTTTGGTGGCGAGGTTCCTTTGTGTGGGAACGCGACATCGCGATGTCTACTTTAGAGCCAAGGAATGGATTTTAATTCATTCATATACGGGAAGATATGGGTGTAGAAATTGCTGAATAAATCACTTGTTCATTGGACATTAACTTACAGTCACACATCAATTTCGGGTGCATACATAACACATAATCTCTTCTACAATTAGTTGTCACATGCGGAAAGAATAGAAGCATTAGCACATCAAATCATCGCATTAACCATACGGTATGTAGGAAAACATGGCTGAAAACCCCAGCTATAGTATATTATAAATGGAGAGAACATGCAGCAAATACATAGTACACACTCCTCACAAAATTACTCAGGTACTATCTCCCAAAACTACACAAAAACTAGCTTGGTTTGAACAAGTCACGAGGTTCAAAACACACCCTCTTTCTACGGATTCTATTGTCAGGAGGTCAGGAGGTCAGGAGGTCAGAAGTCCAAGGAAGCAAGGAAATCGCTTGAAGGCATGGGAGTCCTCTGTCAATGCAAATAGATCACAGAAGGCAAAGACTCAACGAAGCACAGTTGATCTACTTGAATGCAAGGAAAATAAAATAAAATAAAAAAAAAAAAACCATGTACTTTTCAGTACAGAAGGTACGGGTGTTTAACC
>CM076578.1:1372074888-1372132111 GCA_034641835.2 Pinus albicaulis | reverse complement strand
ATACTTCTGCCTTTGGTGTGACGGGATTTACCGTATTTCTCTCTAACTTGGTCGACAATTGTTGGGGTATATTTTTGGCATATTTTCTTTTAAATTATCGGGATAAGGCACACTTCTACCATTCAACTATCTAAATTATTTTCTGTCACTATCCCATTTCATCCTCTTTTGTTCGTACAATGTGACCCACGGTTGTGTCGCTTCGAAATTGTAAAGAAGCGAATTTATTGATTTCTTCAATTTTGACGATTGCGTTGATGAAATAAAACCAACATTATATAGTAATTAGAGATCAAAATATACATTATATCAAAGTTCAACATGAATATTAATTAATTTTTGTAAATTTGAAAAATTATAAGTCGCTTACTTTTTTATCAAGCGCTTTTTTTCCACTCGTTTGGAGCAACTCCCTTCTCTTTTGTCTTCATCCCTTTCATCGTCCCAAATCAACGCACCTAGTACGTTGTTGATCTGCTTGATGTACTCAACGGCATAATAGAAAGACTCATACGATATGTACCCCTCTCCCATAAACCCATCGAGGGATTTTCCCTTTGTCGAACAAAACCTTTCAATTTCTTCATGTACCTCTCTAAGAAAAACATCCAATGACAAGAAACCACCCCAACTAATTCGACCTCATCTACTAGGTGGATTAGAAGATGAACTTGTAAGTCCATGAAACTTGTCGGTGATTCCTTCTCAAACATACAAACAATCTCAACTATCTCTCTGGCCGCCGCCATGGAATGATAGCCACATGAATCTCCTTTGACGTGATCCAATGTACAAATGTAGATAATTTAGATATGGCACGTCCTAGGTCTTGAGGGAATTCATGTTTCACACACCCACACACGAACAAAGGATAATGACAACGCAAAGTTATAAACACGTGCAATAATATACAAAATTAGTTATGTTTTATGATCCCGCATGGGATAAAATTTATTAATATAACAAATTAATAATAAAATCATGCTTTTGAAATTATACGTACTCTTAGAAGATTCAAATGGACATGCGATTTCAACCCCAGACAAATGGTCATCCACGGTGAAGCAGCGTCGTAGTGAAGACCCGTATGAAGTTGGCACCCTCACACCCATTATAACTTCCTTTGCCAAAGAAATATCATCTTTTTTTTAAATCCATGGGACATCACCTTCTTTGAAAAACCATGACTTAAAGGGACTAGCGCCTACCTGCGATCCCGTGCTTTCTAATCGTCTTGGCCAATATTTCTTTTTAGTTTTTGATGTAATAATATCTTTCCCTAACGACCAATGTGTCACTTTTTTTTCGATGATATATTCCTCCATAAAGAAGATGAAACATTTTTAAATATATGCATGGTATCTAATAAGTGGGTAATCTTAAGATGCTCCCAATATGGGAGGTTATAAAAGATATATTTCCTTTTCATCCCAATGGGCAATTTCTCAACATAGGTGTCGAAGAAATACGGATCATCGAACATAGGCTCCCCATTTGAATCGAACATTTATATGAACTCCTTCTCCTTCTCTCTCTCATATTCTCTAATTCATTCGGCTAGTGTCATTATTGGAGGCTGTGGGTTCTCTCTCATTTACCATTGAAAAGAAGATGTTGCTCTTCGTAAGGGTGTTCTTACGGTAGGAATACCCTAGAGTAATCATACCTATGGTTTTCTTAGGTCCTTAGACCATCTAGCTTTCGGAGAAGGTCCACAACATTTACATCCAAAAATACCCTTTTGTTACAAGACCTACAAGATTATTGTATACATTAATTAATATGCATGGCACGTTAAAGAATATCATGAAGATAAAAAAAAATATTATGTTGGCAAAAATGCGAGAGGGGGGTGAATCGGTATTTAGAGCTTATAACATAAATTCAATTTTTTTCTTTAAGAAGATTTCCATACGCGGGTTTTTTATGAACGGAACTAGTGTATGCACACGGAAATACGAAGGAAACTAGCATATACTAATTTAACTTTCCCAGATTCGAAAGCGGTCTTATAAACAGATTTATCGGTTATGTATCGAGTTAGAAGTTATGAACGAGTAATCAACGAAAATAAAGCATCACACACATGAACACCAAATATTTAAGGTGGAAACCCAATTCGAGAGAAAACCACCCATTTGTTGTCGTCGATGTCTTCAATCTTTATTATATGGAAAACCTTTTACAACATAGTACGATGCGAGTCATACTAGTATGTAGGCTTCTACTGTGAGAAGGCTGCAACCTTCTCTCATTTTCCAGTTTGCAGCTGGAAGGAGCTCCAACCCCACGATCTCTTTTACGACCTCTCCGGAAGGGAGCCGACCCCACGAAATCAATCACCATCTTTTATTGATAGAAAGCTTCTTCTTTCATACTTGAAGGCTTCAACCCTCATACCCTCTTGCTGACCAAGTTTCATCAATTTTCATCTTTGGATCCACATGACTTCAACACAACACGTTAACTTCAACAACCATACTTTGTTCAAGAAACTTCAATCAAAATAGTAAGACCACTTGTAACCGGAGTATCAAAAATAGCCCGGACATAAGAGAAGATAATCGAGATACACATTCAACCTTGAACAACCATACATTCGGGAACCATACGCTATTTTTCTTTACGTAACTGCGTATATACGCACTCTTCTGCTCATCAACTTGCGTATGCTTCGGTGCATATTGATTTTTATATTACGGAAGAATACGTGACTTTTCTTTACGGTTTCCACGTATACACGTGCTTTTATTTGCACCAACTTTGCATATGCTTCGAGTGCATACTTTGTTTGAGAATCTATTCGGACTTAGATTCGGATGTGAAACATTCGGTTTAGAAAATCTCACGACAATGCGGAAGCGTTAGACAATTACTCCTCCTTCACCATGTTTTCTCAATCATTGATTAGATTTGTTCATTATCAAATCAACGACATCTTCCATATTTAAACAACTCATAACTTCAAGAAGACTTTATTAATAGACGACGAGAGAAAAGCGAAGTCTCGGAAGTGATATAAGCTTCGAAACCTAACTTCCATACGCACTTTTCTTTAATCGAACCCGCGTATATACGCAGCTTTTGCGAGACAAACTAGCGTATAGATGCAGTAAATGGAAAACTTTGCGAACGGACCGGATCTATAAACTTGCAGATTTCTTCATTATCTTGACATACTTGTGCCGAGATATTCACCATTTCTTCCTCTCGTAGATCATCTTAGAGATTTATCATTTCTAGATCTAGAGATATTAAACCTTTATAATATCCATGGGTGCATCATAGATTCAAATATATCAATTAAGAACAGAGTTCATCCATGCGAGATATTCCTTAGAGAAATTTATTCATCAACAACCATTACTCATGCACACCTTGCACTATGATCTTCTTCTCCTTAAATATATTTAGCTTTTACCAATACCATGAGCCAAAACCACACCACTTAGATGGTATTCTTGGACGGAATCAAATAAACCATACGGCGCTCAATGCGTGTGTGCCAAAACCATGGTAGTGCCCCTTGGTATTATAAATTTGGAGCGCAAAAGGGCATACGCGACTTGGGACGTATTTATTCGCATATATACGGGACTTGGCTGTTACAAACCCGCATATACATTGCTCTATATGGAAAAAAAGTCAATATGCTTGTATAGAACTTACGATGGATTTCTAAGATTCTTCATACGGTCATTAGGTGCATCCTTTGCCACGAGTTGCCATCAAGGACAACCAATTCAATATAGTAGGATACAAGAAACATATTGCCAACAATCTCCCCCCTTTGGACTTGATGGCAACCATGATCGGAAGTATACGAGGAGTATATTCGATAACCGGCAACAACATTCTCCCCCTTTGACATCAAGGGAAAAGGGTAAAATCAAGATCCTTTGTAATGACAATACCATACTCCCCCTAAGATCAAGCTACAACTTCTTAACATAATATTCAAATAATTCCATGTCTCTATAAATCAACCTATCACAAAAGACTCAACTTACATCAATGATCCAACCAAGTGGATTTACGCAATTGACTCAACTACCCAACCAAGTGGGTTTACAATGTTTGAACGAGTCCTTATATGGTTTGAATATTACAATTTTACATCATAGGTCTTAACATGACCTTTTCATCAAATAAAAAAAAATGACTTATACAATTAAGACCAAAGAATCTCAAACATGACCAACAATTACGGCAAATAAAGAGAATGCCAACAATGCATCCTTTCCACATGACCAATGCTCCCCCCTTAGCACTTTGTGCATCACGAACACTTTCAACAACATATCATCAATGCATATTCATCAAAAACATCGAGAGAATGAAACAAAATTATGATAACTAGAACACCACCGAGAGATACCAAAACGACACGTAGTCATTGTGTTGAAGAATGCTTGACCCAAAAAAAATTATGTCAACAAACACCCATATGCGGTTTTCTATGTATAAACTCGCGTATATATTCCATTGTCCTTCATGAAATCCGTGTATCCAATTTAATCTTCGAATTTAAGTAGATCTGATCTTATGCATGGCGAGACTACTCCCAGCTTCTGTCTTAGATATTCGAACGCTTCCCTAGGTAAAGGTTTGGTAAATATATCGGCAACTTGTTCTTTGGAGGGAACATACTCCAACTTCACTTTTTGTTCAAGCACTTGTTCACGTAGAAAGTGATACTTGATGGGAATGTGCTTGGTATTGGAATGCATAACGGGATTCTTTGAGATACTAATGGCACTTGTATTATCACACATAATGGAGATAGGAGGTGAACATTTGATTTGAATGTCTTGTAAGGTTTGCATCATCCAAATAAGTTGAGTGCAACATGATGCGACGACCACATATTCCGCTTCGATGTAGATAAGGCAATAAAGCTTTGCTTCTTGCTGAACCGAGATACTAATCGGGGCCCCATATAGAATGCACCACCACTAGTGCTTTTCCGATCATCAACATTTCCGGCCCGGTTTGCATCGGTGTAAGCATGAAGAGTAAGATCGGCATTCTTTGGATACCATAGTCCAAAGTCTTGAGTTCCTTGTAGATATTTGAATATTCTTTTGATGACTTTGAAGGTGAGACTCTTTTTGGATTAGCTTGGGATCGTCCAACAATTCCCAACTTTGCATGCATAATGTACTGGGTCTAGTCCCAGTGAGATAAAGTAGAATTCCTATCATGGATGCATGATTACGGTTGATTCACCACGAGGGAATCATCATGAGAGCGAGATTACATCCAGGGTTATCATTGGTGTACTTACGAGTTTGAATTCTTCCATGCCATACTTCTTCATAATTTGCTTAAGATATTTTGCTTGTGATAAGAATATGCCATCGTTGCTTGTTGCACTTGCAAGCCAAGAAAGAATGTTAGTTCCCCCAAGTAAAGACATTTAAAATTCTTGTTGCATAACGAAGCAAAATTTACGACTCATAGATTCTTCATTACTTCCAAAAAATGATATCATCAACATATACAACCACAATCAATAGTTTATCATTTTCGGTTTTTTGCGTATAAGTTGCTATCGGTGAGACCCCTTTGAAAATCCTTGTTGATGAAGATATTTGTCAAGACGATAATACCATGCCCTTAGAGCTTGTTTGAGACCATATAGAGCCTTTTTAAGTCTACAAACAAGTTTTTCATCATTTCCCAAAATGAATCCTTCAGGTTGTTCTATATAAACTTCTTCTTCTAGATCACCATTGAGAAAAGCAGATTTAACATCCATTTGATAAACTTTGATTTGTTGGAAGCTTGAAAAAAGCAAGAAACATTCTTATGGCTTCAAGTCTCGCTACGGGAGCAAAATTTTCTTCAAATTCTATACCTTCTTGTTGAGCATACCCTTTGCAAACAAGTCTAGATTTATTTCTTATAACCTCCCCATGCTCATTTAACTTGTTTTTTGAATATCCATTTAGTTCCAATGACATTTTTTGTTATGAGGTCTTGGTACTAATTCCCAAGTGTGATTCTTTTCAATTTGATCAAGCTCTTCATTCATGGCTTGAATCCAACATTCATCTTTTCTAGCTTGATTGACATTATGTGGTTCAATAGTGGATAGAAATGCCGGATAGTTAGAAGATCCCACAAGAGTCCTTCTTGTTTGTACACTTGATCCCTTTTCTCCCAAAATTTGAGATTCGGATGATTCTTTTGAACATATACGGATGGAGCTTTTTTAGATAAATCATCTTCGGGTTCTTCATTGGGTTCACGAGTCCATATCATTTCTATTTGAAGTAGAAGGTTATATGTCATCATCATCTTCGTATGTTGTTTGTTTTTCTTCTTTTGGAGTTGCACAAGACTCATCAAAACATTCAAAAAATATTCCGAAGTATTTTATTGTAACATTTATATGCTCTACTCCTAGAGGAGTAACCAAGAAGTATTCCTTCATACGCCCTGGATTCAAAATTTCCAAGTTTTTCATCATTATTTTTTTATAAAACATTTGCTTCCAAAAACTCTAAAATGCTTCACGGTGGGAGGATTACCATACTAGAGTTCATATGGAGTTTTATCACTATTTACATGAACATGTCCCTTGTTAAGAATATTTACCGCTGTATGTGTTGCTTCTCCCCAAAATGTGTCGGGTGTTCCGGAATCATCAAGCATAGCTCTAGACATTTTTTTGAACTGTTCTATTCATTCTTTACTGCTATGCCATTTTTTTTATGGAGTGCCGACTCTACGAAAAGCTGTCTTTTTATGCCATGTTGTTCACAAAATTCAAGGAGTTCCTCTGATGTATATTCTCCTCCTCAATTAGATCTAAGACACTTGATTTTTTAGATCTAATTCATTTTCAACCAGTGCTTTGAAGATCTGAAATTTCTCAAATGCTTCATCTTTGTGTTTAATCAACCCAATCCAACACATTCTAGATAAATCATTAATAAATAAGATATAGTATTGTTCACCACGTGGTGACTTTTTCCTCATAGGTCCACATATGTCAGTATGAATGAGTTCAAGAGGCTTACTTGATGATCCTTCCTTGGCATTAAATTGCACTCTGGTTTGCTTACCGAATTGGCAAGATTTGCATATGATACTTTTAGGTATAGTAATATTGGGAAGATCTCGAACAACTTTAAGTTTGCTTGATTTGTTAATTTAAGAGAAGCTCAAATGCCCCAACCTTCTATGCCATAGCCATTTTTTCTAAAGATTTACTCAAGTAAAATTGTTCTTTGCGATTATTCAATACATACGGAGTTGCTTGGAGTTATGTTTCCTTTTATAATTGTTTTACATGTATCAAGATCACGTACAACACATTCTTTTGAACTAAAGACAACTTTCATTCCTTGATCACACATTTGACTTACACTTAACAAGTTATGCTTTAATCCATCCACATACATGACATTATTAGCTTTCACCTTTTCTTTTAGAAAAAAGCAGACCCTTTTCCCTTAATGACGGCGGGAGTATCATTTCCAAATGTAACATTCTTTTCTTTTTCTAGAGCACTATATGCAAGAAGTTTGTTTTTGTCACCTATCATGTGTTTTGAGCATCCACTATCAATGTACCATTGATTTTCTTCACCTTATGCAAATAAATCTATGCCACAATTTTCAACCTGTAATTCCTTCTTTTTCCACACTTTGGAGCTTGAAGGAAAATGCTCTTTTGGCTAGACTTTTCTCCTGCATTCAGATTCTTCATGGCCAAAGTTATTGCAATAAGCAAATTAAAATTAATTTTGAAGAGGAGAAAAGTTGTTATAGGTATTCTTTTTTGTTCCAATATCAACCCTTTTCTTTCTTGCTTCTCTTGTCATGATGGTTTTATATGCAACACATTGAACAGCTTTATGACCAAAATTGTGACATGAGAAACATTGTCCATTGAAGAAGAAATTTCTGCGATCATGAAATCTTCTGCTTGAATTTACTGTTGGTTGGTGTTTCTTTGAAAGGTATTCTTGTTAGTGTTATTTGAATTGGGATGGTCATGCTTTACCTACGAAGATTCTTTATTCCCTTGCTGAGTGGTAGAATGTTGTATCTTAGTTGTAGTCTGCTTTCAGATAATTTGGTCGTTTGAAGTACGAGAAGATTCTCACGATATATCCAAGACCTATATTTATAAAAGGAGAACGTTGTACCTTGACAATCTCATCTAAGGTTTCGAGATCCTTTAGCAAATCTAAGATTCAAAGTCTTTTTCTTTCTCAATTTCTTTTCTTAGACTTACTATTTCACATTCTAATTTCTCATTGTGTTTCTCCTTTTCTTCAAGCTGATTTTTCGGAGGTTTCTATGGATATTTTACTTTTCTTCTAAGCATCTTTTACTTTCTTCTAAGCATATTTTGAGTTGATTGAATTCACAAAAAAAATCATTGTCCTCTAAAGCATCCATAAAAGTATCTTTTTCTTCTCTAGATTATTTTTCATATGCCATGAGAAGTCTAAGATCTTGTTCACATTCTTCCTCACTTTGTCGGATGACCCATCACTTGTCTTCATGTGTATAGTAACTTTTTCTAGTGCTAAACCGATTCTTATTCCTTCTTGCTACTTCCTTCCCTTTTTCATGTGTTTCTTTGTAAGGACACTTGGCGGCATAATGACCAACTCTTCCACAAGCAAAACATTTGAAAGTAAGCTTACCTCACGAACCGATCTGTGTCAAGTTGGAGTTTCTTTACAAAATTTACCTCATCTTCTTACGAGATATACCACGATCCTTCGTCTCTTGTACTTATTTCCCTTTTGTAGAAGCTCTAAAGACGGCTTCTTTGACTTCGAGATGGTCCTCCTTTTCTCATTTCACATGCGAGTTAGTATGCCATGAAGTTGCACCACGAGTAAGATTTTGAATATCCTACTTTTCTTCAAGAGCAGAAACTTTTGATTCAAATTTTGTTGTTATGATCTTAAAACTTTCTCAACCAAAGTAGATTCGGTTATTGTTTCTCCCAAATTTCTCATACGATTTACAATATCATCAAGACATAAAAAAGAAATTTGCAATGCTCTCCTCATTATACATTTTTAGATTCTCATATTGAATTACGAGAGTTTGGAGTTTAGCACTTTTTTTACCTTTGCATCACCTTCATAACTTAGAATTATTTTGTCCCATATTGCCTTTGTTTTATATAGTACATGACTTTGACAAATTCTGATTCGGTTAGACTTCCCAAAAGAGCATTGATCGCCTTTGAATTTGTTTCATAATTCTTTCTTTCCGTTGGATATATTGGTGTAGCATATGGATATTGATATCCTCCTTCAACAATAGCCCATACATACTGCTCCCCGAGACTGAAGATAGGATCTCATCCTTGTTTTCCGGAAAGATTAAATTGTTTTCCGTTGAAGAGCGGAGGCACGATAGATGTTGCTCCTTCTTGATTGCTCATCTTGATTGATCTTACTTCTAGCGGCTAAGCTTTTTCGGAAGGACCTGCTCCGATACCAATTGTTGGGAAAAATATTGAGAGGAGGGGGGTGAATCGATATTTAGAGCTTATAACATAAATTCAATTTTTTTTCTTTAAGCATATTTCCATACAAGGTTTTTTATGAATGGAACTAGCATATGCACGCGGAAATGCAGATGGAAACTAGCGTATACTGATTTAACTTTCTAGATTCGAAAGCGGTCTTATAAACAGATTTATCGAGTTATGTATCGAGGTTAGAAGTTATGAACGAGTAATCAACGAGAATAAATCATCACACACATGAACACCAATATTTAATGTGGAAACCCAATTCGGGAGAAAACCACACTGGGTGTCGTCGTTGTCTTAAATATTTATTATATAGAAAACCTTTTACAACATAGTATCGATGCGGACTCATACCGATGCGCATGCTTCTACCTACGAAAGGTTGCAACCTTCTCTCTTTTTCCAGTTTGCAAGCTGGAAGGGAGCTCCAACCCCCACGATCTCGTTTACCGACCTCTCCTGGAAGGGAGCTTCGACCCCCACGAAATCAATCACCGGCTTTTATTGATAGAAAGATTCTTCTTTCATCTCGAAGGCTTCAACCCTCGGACCTACTACTAACCACGTTTCATCAATTTTCATACTAGATCCAACAGACTTCAACACAACCCCTTAACTTCAACAACCATACTTTTTTTCAAGAAACTTCAATCGGAATAGTAAGACCACTTTGTAACCCGAGTATCGAAAATAGCCCGGACATAAGAGAAGATAATCGGATACACATTCAACCTTGAACAACCATACATTCGGGAACCATACACTATTTTTTCTTTATGTAACCCACATATATACGTGCTCCTCCGCTCATCAACTTTGTGTATGCTTCGAGTGCATATTGATTTTTTATATTACGGAAGAATAAGTGACTTTTCTTTACGGTTTCCGCGTATACACGCGCTTTTATTTGCACCAACTTTGCGTATGCTTCGGTGCATACTTTGTTTCAGAATCTATTTAGACTTAGATTTAGATGTGAAACATTCGGTTCAGAAAATATCATAGCAATGCGGAAGCTGTTAGACGATTTACTCCTCCTTCACCATGTTTTCTCAATCATTGTTTAGATTTGTTCATTATCAAATCAACGGCATCTTCCATATTTAAACAACTCGAGAACTTCAAGAAGACTTTATTAACGGATAGCGAGAGAAAAACGAAGTCTCATAAGTGATATAAGCTTCGAAACCCTAACTTCCATATGTGCTTTTCTTTAATCGAACCCGCGTATATACGAGCTTTTGCCAGAGACAAACTAGCATATAGATCTGTAAATGGAAAACTTTGCGAATAGACCGGATCTATAAACTTACCATATTTCTTCATTATCTTTAGCAGGGACTTGTGCCGGATCTTCACCATTTCTTCCTCTGCAGATCATCTTAGATATTTATCATTTCTAGATCTAGAGATCTTAAACCTTTATAATATCCATGGGTGCATCATAGATTCGAGATCTATCAATTAAGAACAGAGTTCATCCATGCGAGATATTCCTTAGAGAAATTTATTCATCAACAACCCTTACTCATGCACACCTTGCACTATGATCTTATTCTCCTTAAATAGATTTAGCTTTTACCAATACCATGAGCCAAAAACCACACCACTTCCGATGGTATTCTTGGACGGAATCAAATAAATGATACGGCGCTCAATACGTGTGCCAAAACCATGGTAATGCCCCTCGGTATTGTAATTTTGGAGCGCAAAGGGCATACGCGACTTGGGACGTACTTATCCACGTATATACATGACTTGGCTTTTACAAACCTGCGTATACATTGTTCTATATGGAAAAAAAAGTCAATCTGCTTGTATAGAACTTCGATGGATTTACGAGATTCTTCATACGGTCATTAGTTTGCATCCTTTGCTAGAGAGTTTCCATCAAGGAAAACGAATTCAATATAGTAGGATACAAGAAACATATTGCCAACATATTACAACGAATTAATTAACTAATATGTGAAATAAAATTGTTACGTATATAAAGAAATCAATAAATTAAACATGTAATTTACTAGAGAAAACTCCTAAGCACTGGATAATCATGTGTCATGTAAGCACATATGCCATACAACGTAAAACTCCTCTCTCTTTGCGATGGGTCTTCATACATTGTATACATTTATCCCATCCCATAATTCCTTTAATTCATCTACCATTGGTTGTAAGTAGACATCCATATTCTTCACTTGTCTTCTACCGGGGACTATGAGAGCCAACATAAGATGTTCATTCTTCACGCACAACCATGGGGGGGGATATTGTTATTGATCACTACTACAGGGCCAAACATAATAGTTAGTGTTGGAGGGAATATGGGTTGATGCCATCCATGGCTATGCTTTGAATCGTAGACTTCGTACTTCATCCTTGAATTTTTTCGAGGCCATGTATCCTCTATATGCTTCATGGCTAATGAATCGGTTGGGATTCACATAACTCCCAACTCACTTCATGTGTGAGGCATGCCATCCCTGTAACATAGCTAATTCTTTGCAATGACAGGAACCTTTGAATCCTTGGGATTATAGGAATGTACCTCAATATCTTAAAAGGAGGACCAAGTACGTGATTTACCCTTCTTTTTTTATTTATCATACTGTCATGCCCACATTTCGCACACATCTCTTTTTTCGCATATTCTCCTCTATATAGAATACAATCATTTGGACATGCATGATATGATATGCACTCAACACCCAACATTTTCAACAATTTCTTTGCCTCTTCACAACTATCGGGCAAGACATTATCACTCATAATAACCTTATCTTTGAATAACCTATAGTTGGTGATCATGGAAAAAAATTATTAGTAAATGTACATTAATGTCGATATAATTATTAATGTTCATAAAATATACCATTTGTAATTTTCATTGTAGTGTACTAATTATATTTCAAATTTATATAAGGGAGTACTTTATGGTAACTTACCTCAAAAGTTTTGAGAAACATGCATTTGACAAGCCAAAATTTACTTTTAATTTGTATAGTAACGTCGTTGTCCCCAAGCTGGGTAGAATTTGATTGACATCGAGATCCAAAGAGAGGGTGGTGGAAGAAAATTTAAGGCTTTCGAAAAAATGTGTCGGTGATATGAGCATCATCCCTTATCTGATCATCATTTTGGAATGCATCTAATAACATTGTCTCCATGGTAGTTGCATCACATAAGTAATCATCCATACCAACCTCTATTTGATTGCCTGCATTTCCGGCTTGTGAAGAACTACTATTCTTGTAGTCATTCCTAATTGGTGAATTTGGACGTAGCGGGAATTGAATCGGTGGTTGATTCAACCATTCTTAGTATCGTTCCTCTCCGATTTTTTCTCTTAATTCGGTCTTCTCTCGATTTGGCATTTTTTGTGGGGTGCAACATAAGATGGTAGGTAGGTCGTTCATCATCACTAGAATCCTAATAATTTAAAAAAAATATTGAACATGATTAGTAAAAAAATATACGATATGTGTTAGCTCCCTGTAATTCACAAGATTGGCAAAGTCAAATTGCGGAGAGAACATTATTTCAACGACTTTGGGATTCTAGGATCTATCCCTCCTGAATCCCGGAGAGGGATCTCTCCAGGTAAAGTGCAAAGATTGATTTATCTTTAAGGCTTTTGGGTATGATATTAGGTTAGTTGTTAAGACCGAGGGTTTTGTTTTGTTTTTTGGATGGTTGAGCATAATTATTAGTTGAGTGGAAAGTTCTAAATGGAAATAGTTTCAAAGGTGTGAAGTTGCAAGCAATCAGAACAAGCTTTGGCTGAAAAGATAGATATAACGTTGGTTTTTAGTCCATTGGGCTATGGAGTCATAATAGGGCTTTTAATTGTGCAACAAGGTTCAATAGTGGTCCATGGGGCAAGTCATCTATGTCTAAGGATCTCTTTAGAGTTGATTTTATGGAATGAAATGATACAACAAGAAGGGGAATTTAAACAAATGAAGAACAAAGAGCGACCTAAGATCGAGTAAGTACTTTGAAACTATCCCCTGCTTTTGGCATACACTTAAGAAAGACATAAAAGTAATCTAAGATACTGGTAAGTACTTTGATACTATCCGACTTTTGATGCACGTTCAATAGAAAACATTTAAAACACGAGAAAACACATAAGATAACAAAGAATAGTCTAATATCAAGTAAGGATTTCGACGAAACGTGAATTTGAACCATGTGGAATGATTTTTTACTGTATGCACAAAGGCATGGGGGATCGTCATCCCCGACCTTTGGTTTTCCTTTGATATAATGGAAAAAACCATATAAAACCTACAAAAAATACATAAAATAATTAAGAAATCTTGCGTTATTGAGTAAAGCCCGCTTGAGAGGTTCGGGTTTGGAGCATGGTTGTTGGATGGCGACATCCAACGGTGGAGATTTTGTGTTGAGGGTCAAAGGAGGCGGTTGGAAGAAATGGCGAGGATTTTTTAAGTCAAGGCCATTGATCTTGTAGTAGATCAATGGTCGGGATCAAACGTAATAACAAAATGTGAAGGGGTCACATTTTCATTACAAAGACGAAAATAGAAGAAAAAACGAAGGAAAAAGAGGGAAAAAAATCTCTTGGCGGAAGAAATGCTTTTGGAATGAAATTTGGGGTTTCGTGGAGGATATGGGTCGTTGGATGAGATCGAGGCCACGACATCAACGATGGAGATTGCACGTTAAAAACCCTTTGGAAAAGGCGGAGAGAGAGGGTGTAATAAGAAATTGGATGCGAGTTGTTGATCTACAAAGATCAATGGCGGAAGGCATGCGCAATGAATTATAATACAAATGGGGAAAAGCTGGTTTCGGAGGAAAAACGAGTTGTTTTCGCGTGGTGAAAGGGTGGGGAGGGGGGTTTTGCCTTTTTTGAATGCGATATGCATTCCCACGACACGTGGCGTTTCAATACCGCCCATATCGTGCGACCCTTGGGAAATTAACATTCGGGTTTGAATACAGTGCAAAAAATGCGTGCCGACAGTGGGATTTGAGGTCTTAGATCGGACGGTGGGGGAGCGAGCGCGATATCGGTAAGATGCGCGAGTAGATAGCAAAAAGGGTGGTGCATAAGTTGTTTTAATCGGGGCCGTTGGATCAAAGGGATGAACGGCGAAGATCAAATCTTCGGGGTTAATGAAATCATATATGGGCGAGAGAGAGGGTTAATATGGGTCGTTGATGCGCGAGATAAACGGTTGGGATTGGCCGAAAAAAAATTATGAAGCGGGGTGTATAAAATATAAACAAAGTCGGGAGGATTGATCTCGACCATCCGATCTAGACATGTGGATGACCCGAGATGCAATCAAGGTTTTGGCAATCGGCGAGAGGAGCAAAAGCTGGATGGCACCGGTGCGATTGAGCGATGGCTATCGATCTGCAGATCAGATTGATGGTGGAGGATGGATTGGGGACCACCAATCGAGTTTGCGAATAAAAAAATATAATGCGCCCAATGAAAATTTTCGATGCGAGATAGCGCTAGCCATCGGATTTTCCCAATGATCAATGGCGAGAGATGGGTTCGGCCAATGAACGGGCGGGGCCATGTTATAATGTATGAAACCAAAAATTAAATGAAAAAAACAAAGGTTTTTAATGGCTTGGGGCGGGTTATATATATGAATTGACTTGGTGCCCATACGTAGGGCCGTCGGGTCTATATGGAAAGCCATAGGGCCGGGGCTTTTATGTACAAGGGCCAATCGCATCGGGACTTTGGTGTGGGTCTTTCAATCTACCCATTTGGAATTTCTCCGATGCGATTAGTGCTTCGGGACTTTAACTCTTGGTCACTGGGCATAGGTTTATATAGAGAGAGAGAGGCGGAAGTTTATACAATGGGGCTCAATCGCATCGAGAAAAATGATGCGGGGCTTTTCAATCTACCCATTTTCATTACAAAACATTGCTACGGCGGGTTTAGACCAAAACTTAAGAAAAGTGGGATTTTATGTTTTACAAAGGAAATTTTCATCGGAGATGGGTTTATTCACAAGATTTAAGTGCCGGATGCGGGCTCTATGGTTATATTAAACGAGAAATAAAATCGGGGGTTTATAAACAACGGGCCAATCGCATCGGAGGCTTATAACAAAGCAATTTGACTTGCGCACTCCAATTGTTCCGGTGCGATAAGAACCGAAAGAGTTTAGCACTTGGTTTTTAGTGCTAGGGCATACGATGGGGAAGTGGTTTGGACTTAGCCCAAACGGGCTTAAGCACACGATCAAAAAAACTTATTTTTTATGAAATTTTTCATTTGTTTTTGATGGATTTGGGGGTTTCGAGTATAGTTTAAAAATGAGTTTTAAACTATGTAAAAATGATTTTCATGAATGGAAGAAGGGAAATCATGAAAAACAGAGTAATTTCATGGGGGGAAAAAGGGGAATAAAATGAAGGTTAGTTTTTTGAGTGGAGGAGGGGAAAAGTGGGACTTTGCGGTAGTCTTTTCTCTATGAAAATAGCAGATTTCAACATTTCGAAAAGGAAAACGACGGTGAAGGTCTAAAAAAGGCATGATGTCTTCATGAGTCTTCAAGAGATAACATTTTTTTAGCAATAAAACTTGTTTCTTGAAGGCTCAAAAAATGATTTAGCCACCATTTGGTATGACAAATTTTATAGGTGGCTAACGGTGGCTCCGCTTGGGGATGGTGCCTTCTTGAAGGCATCAAGAACTTCAGTGCATTCTGCGGGAGAGTGATCAATGCACGATCCATTGGGGCTGCAACTTTCTTTACTTGGATGTTCTTCTTTTGCTCTGAAAAATGTTAGCAACCATGAAAAACAATGGATCTTCATCAACTACAAGCTTTCTACCTACCCAATCCCTCTTTGATCTAACATTTTTTTCTTCATTTCGAGTGCACTTGGATTGGAAAACTCTTTTACAAACATTTTATTCTTTTGAAGGCAAAAAAACTAATCTATTTCTACTCCTTATTTCTCCATGAACTTAGATTAAACAATTGAGTTCATGAGCTTCTCTACCTAAACTACTATCACGTTAGGATTAAACAGTCTAATAGATTTTTATTCACTAATTTTCTAAAACAGAAATTTGAAAGCATACAAGTCGAGTTTGAACAATCTAACTTGTCGCTGATCTATGGCATAAAAAAAAATTACGCATAGATTATCGTTTACGAGAAAATTAAATCAAAATGGTGAACGCATAAGATATAAAAGTTTTAATAACATCCTTCTCTATTCTTCGACTCTGTTTTTTACTTTCGTTTGAGTTGTATTTTCCTTGTTCTCTGGTTTAGATTTTGAGTTTATTAGAACCAGGTTTACTTCTATCTTTGACTCATGATTTAAAGCAGTTTTTAGTCATTGTTCTCTTGAAAAGCGGGGTTCATATTTTGAGCTTTTTTTGAACCTTTATTTTCTATCCTAATCTATCTAGCTGATAAGCCAAGATTGAGATGTTTGGAAAATCTAATTATATAACCTATCGGCGGTAAAGTTAAAACTAATTAGTCATGATTAGGGTCTGTATGACTAACTAGGTGTTCTTTTCGGGGAGTGGCATTTGAGCTTTCACACTTTCATATTTTTTTACGTCTTTTTGGTATGGGGTTGTACCTTTCTTGTTTTCACATTTTGCCCTCTTTTTGTATCTTTTATTGTTTTTGTATTTTCCTTTTTCTTCAAAGAGAAAATTAGCAACTAACCAAATGCTCAAAAAGTCGAGCTTTATTTAGATTCCTATCTAACCTATTCTAACTCGAAATATTTACATGTTTAGCTAATGAACTCCCTTTTCCGGTACAACCAATCTAGTAAATGACTCCATGATTGGTCCTTCTTCATCTGTCAGCAGGCGGTGCGGACAAACGGGGGCCACTCCCATTCTTTTTGTTTTTTAGCGGCGAGTGCTAAATAATCTTCTTACTATTGGTAATACACTGTTCCTAATGACCTTTATCCCTCTTTTAAATGTCTTCAAGAAGTGAGCATAGGGATCTTGAAACAATGCCTAGTTGTAAGTATTTGGAAGATATGTTTCAACCAATATTATCTCTTCTTTCTCCATTTGGATCAAGGTAAAGATTCTCTTGAGAAAGAAAAACTTCCTCATCTTCATTATTATCTGAACTAGAGGACTCATCATATATTGCGGTGTTGTCTGTTGTAGTCTCGGTATGCTCTAATTCGGTGAGCTGAACTCAGCGAAGAGGTTATTATATTCTTCATTACTCTTCTCTTCACCCTTTGAGTTGAAAGGCTACTGATTCCCAATTATGTGAAAGCCATTTGTGATGGATCGAAATGGATGATTGTTGCTTTCAAAGCTGATAATGGTGTAACTCATAACACCAATAAAATGTGGGTTGCCACTGCATGATTAGTTTCTTCTTGAAAATCATCATCACCATCGGATCGATTAAAATTTGGAAAATTATCGGAATAAACAATTTCATCAATCAAACATATTGGGTTATCGACTTTCTTTTCTTCTAGTTGATCTACAAGTTTATTTTTCTGTTTCAAGACAACAAGATGGAGTAGGTAGATGAGCGAGAATTGATTGGTTCGGATGAAGGTTTAGAGGTGGGATTTTTTTTCAATACTAGATCAATCTCTTCCTCCTGTCGGGGAGAGAAGGAGTTTTCTTTTGGCTTAGAACATAGGTACAGAGCAGTCCTCCTTGTCTTGTGTTGGCTGATTTTGAGGCATGATGTCTTCTTGGGCCTCTTCTAGGGGAACTTCACTTGTGCTTGAAGTTTTTTCATTTAGGTCATGAAGTTCTCTTATCGAGCATAGTACGGGGACATAGGTAGGCAATCAAGAATTTCTTGACCATCTCCTTCATTGCTTTCTTTGTAAGTTTGTTCATCATCTTCTATAAAGTGTTGATCATAATACATGTCTTCGTTAGTATCTTGGTCTTGAGGTGATTGGGCTTGTGTTTGATCGGGGGAAAGCATAGCTTGCTCTAGATCATCAATATTCATATTAGCCATCAACCTATCCATTCTTTTTTCCAAGCATGTGCATCATATTTTCCATCATGATCAAAAAAATTTCTTAATTATTTTCTTTATGATCTTGTTCATCATACATGTCTTGTAAGGGTAGAGTTTGTGTTTGGACGAGGGAAGGGCATATTTTGGTCTTGATTACCAACGGTTAGATTAGCCATAAACCTATCCACTCTCTTTCCAAGCATGTACATCAACTTTTCCATCATGAGCATATGTTTGTCTTCTAGGTCTATATCTAAATCCATGTTTCTAAATTAGAAAAGAGGTCTTTGTATCTTGTCAACCGAGTTCAAATTCTTCTACCGGTGGATTCATTTGGTCTTTTGAGAGTTGTGGAGTCACCGAGGTGGATGATTTAAACTTTTCTTTCCACCAATAGTATGATTGGGTTTGCTCAATGCATTCCTAAGGGAGTCTTATTAGGGACCGGAAATGTAATGAGGCCTCTGTGGAGGCCGATTGGAGTCACCAGTGGAAGATTTTAGCTCTTTTTGGAGGTAAAATATTTTATGGTCCACCACCATGTACCAATCTAAAAAAATTTGGGTCTTACGAGGTCTTAAATATGTATAAGATGTGATTTACTCGGAAATCCCCTGTGAGTCGCCGAGAAAAGTTAGTTACGGTGGCTCAAGCGGCTAACACACCAAATTTTCTTGAATCGAGGGGTAATATGAGATCTTACAAGGTATATAAAATGAAAAAACACTCGAGAAATCCCAGTCGAGTCGCCGAGAAAATGTTAGCTCCCCTGTAATTTTCAAGATTGGCAAAGTCAAAGCGTAGAGAGAACACTATTTCAACCACTTTGGGATTCTAGGATCTAGCCCTCTCCGAATCGGAGAGGGATCTCTCCAATAAAGTGCAAATATTGATATATATTTAAGGCTTTTGGTTATGATATTAGGCTAGTTATTAAGACCGAGGGTTTGGTTTTTTTTTGGATGGTTGAGCATGATTATTAGTTGATTGGAAAGTTCTAAATGGAAAGACTTTCAAAGATGTGAAGTTGCAAGAAATCGAGAACAAGCTTTGGTTGAAAAGATAGATATAACATCGGTTTTTAGTCCATTGGGATATGGAGTCATAATAGGGCTTTTAATTGTGCAACAAGGTTCAAGAGTGGTCCATGGGGTAAGTCATATATGTCTAAGGATCTCTTTAGAGTTGATTTTATGGAATGAAATGATACAACAAGAAGGATAATTTTAAAAAAATGAAGAACAAAGAGCGACCTAAGATTAGGTAAGTACTCTCAAACTATCCCGCTTTTTGGCATACACTTAAGAAAGACATAAAAGTAATCTAAGATCCGGTAAGTACTTTGAAACTATCCAACTTTTGATGCACTTTCAATAGAAAACATTTAAAACATAGAAAACACATAAGATAACAAATAATAGTACGAGATCAGGTAAGGACTTCGAACCTATCACGATTTCTACATACTCTAAGGGAAAATTTCGGACAACCTTTGGAGATAAAACTAGAGGACATGGCTCACAGTAAATTCTCCCTAGTCTAAATTTACTTGCCAAAAAACTGAAAATAACATTCAAGAATAATGTTTAAAGTAAACGGTAAGACGAGGGAACGTCGGCATTCCCTAACGACTTGAAGCTGTATTGAGTCATTCTTAAATAAACAATTTAGAGGAAAACATTGAGATAAAGCTTATCGGTAAGAGAATGGTGCTGTACAATGGGTAAATCCTAAATCTATAATTTATTTTCTTTATCGGAGAAGATGGACGAGAATGGAAACAGAAATAAAATAACAATTTACAATAAGAAAAAACATCACCATTGAAATAGAGCGAGGATCCCATAAATCGGCTTGTATTTGATGCTTCAAACCGATTACAATCTTCAAGTCCAATGTTTCGGTTCAGCAATCATATTCACTTCTCGGCCTAACTTATTAGATCACAAATAGAGCTTCAAGATCCTTTGAACACTATTTACAAGTAGAAGTTTCGAGCACAAGTATATTTCAAAGTTACTGCAACCAACGTTTACAATGAATTCCTCAATAGGATTTTATAGAAGGATGAGGAGGTCCAAAGAAAAAAAGATATAAGGGCTCAATTAATACGGTTTAGTACTTCTCAGCCTTTGAGGGGCTCAATGGAGAATTTTACGAGATATTTTCTCTTGTATTAAATGTTTTACATTAATATTTAAGCTCGATGGGAGCTTTTGTTGACTTTAAGGCTCTGTTTCATGATGTAATAACTTTGCTTTGATATTTTTTGCATTAAGTTCCTTTGGCTTGAATTAAACCATTGAGAAGTCTTGAGGAAGATATGCTCTGTTTTGATCATTACTTGGCCTCCTTTGAATGCTTTGAGGCAACAGTTGGCTTACGGTAGGGCGAGAGGAATCAATTAGCCTGCGATGTGGCGGTGGAGGCATTCTCTCGTACGATAGATATTATCTATTTTATTTAAACATTGTTCAATTGAGTGGATTAGGCTTTTGATTTTCGATCTTAGTCGTAATCCACTCCAAACTGTATAATCAATGTTTAATTCTTCCTTTATCTTTGTGGTAGGTCTTCAACATTGATACTCTTTGTTTATTTGTGCGTCACTATGTCTTGTTGATGTGCATGTATATAAAAGGTCCATATGGAATTAATGCCCATGAAGCATCGACGAAACGTGAATTTGAACCCTATGGAATGATCTTTACTGTATGCACAAAGGCATGGGGGATCGTCATCCCCGGCCTTTGGTTTTCCTTTGATATAATGGAAAAACCATATAAAACCCGAAAAAAATACATAAAATAATTAAGAAATCTGCGTTATTGGGTAAAATGCTTCGAGGTTTGGGTTTGGAGCATGGCCATTGGATGGCGGCATCCAACGGCGGAGATTTTGTGTTGAGGGGTCGAAGGAGGCGGTTGGAAGAAATGACGGAGATTTTAAGTTAGGGTCGTTGATCTTGTAGTAGATCAGCTGTCGGGATCAAACGTAATAAAAAAATGTGAAGGGGTCACATTTTCATTACTAAGGCTAAAATAGAAGAAAAACAAAGGAAAAGAGGGAAAAAAATCTCTTGACGGAAGAAATGCTTTTGGAATGAAATTTGGGGTTTCACGGAGAGGATTTGGGTCGTCGGATGAGATCGAGGCCATGAGATCAATGGCAGAGATTGCACGTTAAAACCCTTTGGAAAAGGTGGAGAGCGAGGGTATAATGAGAAATTGGATCTAAGCCGTTGATGCAAAGATCAATAGGCGAAAAACGCGCGCGATGAATTATAATACAAATGGGGAAAAGTGGTTTTGGAGGAAAAACAACTCTTTTCACATGGTGAAAGGGCGGGGAGGGTGGTTTTGCCTTTTTTGAATGCGATATGTGTTCCCGCATGACACATGGCGTTTCAATATTGCCCATATCACGCGACCCTTGGGAAATTAACATTCGGGTTTGAATCTCGTGCGAAAATGCGTGTCGGTCGTGGGATTTGAGGTCTTAGATCGGACGGTGGGGAGCGAGCATGATATCGGTAAGATGTGCAAGTAGATAGTAGGCGGGGGTGGTGCATAAGTGGTTTTAATCGGGGCCGTTGGATCAAAGGGATGAACGGTGGATATCAAATCTTCGGGGTTAATGAAATCATATATGGGCGGAGAGAGGGTTAATATGGGTCGTTGATACGCGAGAGATCAACGGTTGAGGATGGCCCAAAAAAAATTATGAATTAGGGTGTATAAAAATTTAAACAAATCTAGGAGGATTGATATGGACCGTCCGTCTCGGACACGTGGATGGCCTAGATGCAATCGGGGTTTTGGTAATCGTAAGAGGAGCAAAGGCTGGATGGCGTCGATGCGATTGAGCGATGGTCGTCGATCCGCGAGATCGAGATTGACGGTGGAGGATGGATCGGGGACCACCAATTGGAGTTTGCAAATAAAAAAATATAATGCGCCCAATGAAAAGTTACGATGCGAGATAGTGCTTTGGCCATCGGATTGGCCCAATGAACAACGGCGGAGATGGGTTCGACCAATGAACGAGCGAGGCCATGTTATAATGTATGAAACCAAAAATTTAATGAAAAAACAAAGGCTTTAATGGCTTGGGGTGGGTTATATATATGAATTGACTTGACGCCGTCTGTGGGGCAGTGGGTCTATATGGAAAGCCATAGGGCCAAGGATTTTATGTACAAGGGCCAATCGCATCGGGACTTTGGCGTGGGTCTTTCAATCTACCCATTTGGAATTTCTCCGATGCGATTAGCACTTCGGGACTTTAACTCTTGGTCCCGGGCATAGGTTTATATATAGAGAGAGGTGGAAGTTTATACAACGGGCTCAATCGCATCGGAGAAAAAATGATGCGGGGCTTTTCAATCTACCCATTTTCATTACAAAACATTGCTCGCGAGTTTAGACCAAAACTTAAGAAAAATGGGTTTTTATATTTTGCAAAGGAAATTTTCATTGGAGATGGGTTTATTCACAATATTTAAGTGCCGATGCGGGCTGCAATGAAATCGAGGGTTTATAAACAAAGGGCCAATCGTATCGGAGGCTTATAACAAAGAAATTTGACTTACGCACTCCAATTGTTACGATGCGATAAGAGCGAAAAGGGTTTGGCACTTGGTTTTAGTGCTAGGGCATATGGTGGGGAAGTGGTTTGGACTTAGCCCAAAGGGGCTTAAGCACACAATCAAAAAAACTTATTTTTTTATGAAATTTTTCACGATTTTTGATGGATTTGGGGGTTTTGGTATAGTTTAAAAAATGAGTTTTAAACTCTGTAAAAATTATTTTCATGAATGGAAGAATGGGAAATCATGAAAAACAGAGAGAATTTCATGGGGGGAAAAAGGGGAATAAAACGAAGGTTAGTTTTTGAGTGGAGGAGGGAAAAATGGGACTTTTGCAGCAGTCTTTTCTCTATGAAAATAGCAGATTTCAACATTTCGAAAAAAGGAAAAGCAGGTAGTGAAGGTCTAAAAAAGGCATGATTACTTCATGAGTCTTCAAGAGATAACATTTTTTAGCAATAAAACTTGTTTCTTGAAGGCTCGAAAAAATGATTTAGCCACCATTTGGTATGACAAATTTTATAGGTGGCTAACGAGTGGCTCCACTTGGGGATGGTGCCTTCTTGAAGGCATCAAGAACTTCGGGACTTGCATTCTGCGGGAGGCTCGCTCAATGCCTAATCCATTGGGCTGCAACTTTCTTTACTTGGATGTTCTTCTTTTGCTCTAAAAAATGTTAGCAGACCATGAAAAACAATGGATCTTCATCAACACAAGATTTCTACCTACCCAATCCTACTGCGATCTAACATTTTTTCTTCATTTTCGGAGTGCACTTGGATTGGCAAACTCTTTTACAAACATTTTATTCTTTTGAAAGAAAAAAACCTAATCTATTTCTACTCCTTATTTCTCTATGAACTTAGATTAAACAATTGAGTTCATAAGCTTCTCTACCTAAACTACTATCCGTTAGGATTAAACGAGTCTAATAGATTTTTATTCACTAATTTTCTAAAAACAAAATTTTAAAAGCATACAAGTCGAGTTTGAACAGTCTAACTTGTAGTTGATCTATGGCATAAAAACAAATTGCACATAGATTATCGTTTGCAGAAAAATTAAATCAAAATGGTGAAGGCATAAGATCTTAAAGTTTTAAGAACATCCTTCTCTATTCTTCAACTCTGTTTTTACTACATTTTGAGTTGTCTTTTTCCTTATTCTCTAGTTCATATTTTGAGTTTATTAGAACAAGTTTACTTCTATCTTTGACTCATGATTTAAAACAGATTTGAGTCATTGTTCTCTTGAAAAGCGGTGTTCAGATTTTGAGCTTGTTTCAACCTTTATTTTCTATCCTAATCTATCTAGCGATAAGCCAAGATTGAGTCTGCATTTGGGAAATCTAATTCTCTAACTTTATCGGCGATAGAATTTAAAACTAATTAGTCATGATTAGGCTGTATGACTAACTAGGAGTGTGCTTTTCAAGAGTGGCATTTGAGCTTTCACACTTTCAGATTTTGTTTGTCTTTTTTGGTATGGGGTTGTACCTTTCTTGTTTTCACATACGCCCTCTTATCTATCTTTTATTGTTTTTGTATTTTTTCTTTTTCTTCAAAGCAAAAATTAGCAACTAACCAAATGCTCAAAAGCGGAGATTTATTGAGATTACTATCTAACCTATTCTAACTCGGAATATTTACATGTTTAGCTAATGAACTCCCTTTTCTAGTACAACCAATCTAGTAAATGGTTCCATGATTGGTCCTTCTTCATCTCTCGTAGGCGAGGCTGGACAAACAGGGCCACTCATTCTAGCGAGCGGTGCTAAATAATCTTCTTACTTTTGGTAATACACTACTCCTAATGACCTTTATCCTCTCTTTTAAATGTCTTCAAGAAGTGAGCATAGGGATCTTGAAACAATGCCCGGTTGTAAGTATTTGGAAGATATGTTTCAACCAGATTATCTCTTCTTTCTCCACCGAATCAAGGTAAAGATTCTCTCGAGAAAGAAAAAACTTCCACATCTTCATTATTATACGAAATAGAGGACTCATCATATATTGCGTTGTTGTCCCGTTGTAGTTCAGTATGCTCTCGCTTGATGAAGCTGAACTACGTGAGGAGGTTATTATATTCTTCATTACTCTTCTCTTCACCCTTTGAGTTGAAAAGCTATTGATTCCCAATTATGTGAAAGCCATTTGTGATGCATCGAAATGGATGATTGCTGCTTTCAAGGCGATAATGGTGTAACTCATAACACCAATCAAATGCAGGGGTTTCCCACGTAGATTAGTTTATGCTTGAAAATCATCATCACCATCGATCGATTAAAATTTGGAAAATTATCGGAATAAACAATTTCATCAATCAAACATATTGGGTTATCGGCTTGCTTTTCTTTCTAGTTGATCTACAAGTTTATTTTATGTTTCAAGACAACAAGAAGGAGTAGGTAGATGAGCAGAAGCATTTGGTTCGGATGAAGGTTTAGAGGTACGGGATTTTTTTCAATAATAGACCAATCTCTTCCCGTGTCAAGAGAGAAGGAGTTTTCTTTTGGCTTAGAATAGAGGTACAACGGTCCTCCCGGTCTTGTGTTGGCTGATTTTGAGGCCTGATGTCTTCTTGGGCCTCTTCTAGGGGAACTTCACTTGTGCTTGAAGTTTTTTCATTTAGGTCATGAAGTTCTCTTATCAGCATAGTACGAAAGACATAGGTAGGAAATCAATAATTTCTTGACCACCTCCTTCATTGCTTTCTTTGTAAGTTTTTTCATCATTTTCTATAAAGTGTTGATCATAATACATGTCTTCATCAGTATCTTGGTCTTGAGGTGATTGGGCTTGTGTTTGATCGGGGGAAAGCATATCTTTCTCTATATCATCAATATTCATATTAGCCATCAACCTATCCATTCTTTTTTCCAAGCATGTGCATCATCTTTTCCATCATGATCAGAAATTTTTCTCGATTATTTTCTTTATGATCTTGTTCATCATACATGTCTTGTAAGGGTAGATTTTTTTGTTTGGATAGGGAAGGGAATATGTTGGTATTGATTACCAACGTTTAGATTAGCCATAAACCTATCCACTCTCTTTCCAAGAATTTACATCAACTTTTCCATCATGAGCATATGTTTGTCTTCAAAGGTCTATATCTAAATCCATGTTTGTAAATTAGAAAAGAGATCAATGTATCTTTTCAACTAGTTCGAGTCTTCTACCAGTGGAGTCATTTGGTCTTTTGAGAGTTGTGAAGTTGCCGGTGGATGATTTAAAATTTTTCTACGATCCACTAGCGATGATGATTGGGTTTGCTCAATGCATTCTCAAGGAGTCTTATTAGATTTGGAAAGGTAATAGGCCTACCGCCAGATGGAGATCACCTAGGGACAGAATTTTTAGCTCTTTTTGGAGGTAAATGTTTTATGGTCCACCACCATGTACCAATCTAAAAATTTTTGGGTCTTCGAGGGTCTTAAAGATGTATAAGATGTGATTTACTCGAAGTCCCCCGAGCGGAGTCGCCAAAAAATTTAGTTACGGTGGCTCAACCGGCTAACACACCAAATGTTCTTGAATCGAGGGGTAATGCGAGATCTTACAAGGTATCTAAAATGAAAAACACTCGAAATCCCCAACGGAGTTTCCGGGAAATGTTAGCTCCCCGTAATTTGCAAGATTTGCAAAGTCAAACTCGCAGAGAGAACACTATTTCAACCACTTTGGGGATTCTAGGATCTAGCCCTCCACGAATATGGAGAGGGATCTCTCCAATAAAGTGCAAAGATTGATTTATCTTTAAGGCTTTTGGGTATGATATTAGGCTAGTTATTAGGACTGAGGGTCTCGGTTTTGTTTTTTGGATGGTTGAGCATGATTATTAGTTGAGTGGAAAGTTCTAAATGGAAAGGGTTTCAAAGGTGTGAAGTTGCAAGCAATCGTAACAAGATTTGGTAGAAAAGATAGATATAAAGTCTGGTTTTTAGTCCATTGGTCTATGAAGTCATAATGGGGATTTTAATTTTGCAACAAGGTTCGAGAGTGGTCCATGGGGAAAGTCATCTATGTCAAAGGATCTCTTTAGATTTGATTTTATGGAATGAAATGATACAACAAGAAGGGGAATTTAAACAAATGAAGAACAAAGAGCAGCTACCTAAGATCACGTAAGTACTTTGGAAACTATCCCGCTTTTTGGCATACACTTAAGAAAGACATAAAAGTAATCTAAGATACGGCAAGTACTTTGAAACTATCCAGATTTTTGATGCACTTTCAATAGAAAACATTTAAAACACATAAGATAACAAAGAATAGTCTAAGATCGGTAAGGACTTCGAACCTATCCCGCTTTCTACATACTCTAAGGGAAACTTTCGGACAACCTTTGGAGATAAAACTAGAGGACGGGCTCATCGTAAATTCTCCCTAGTCTAACTTTACTTAGCGATAAACTGAAAATAACATTCAAGAATCATTTTTAAAGTAAACGAAAGTAAGACGAGGGAACGCCGGCATTCCTAAGCGCTTGAAGCAGTATTGAATCATTCTTAAATAAACAATTTAGAGGAAAACATTGAGATAAATCTTATCGGTAAGAGAGAAGGAGTGCGTACGACGGTAAATCCTAACTCTATAATTGTTGTTCTTTATCGAGAGAAGATGGATAAAAATGGAAACGAAATAAAATAACAATTTACAATAAGAAAAACATCACCGATTTGACATAGACCAGGATTCCATAAATCGCACTTGTATTTGATGCTTCAAACTAGTTACAATCTTCAAGTCCGGTGTTTCAATTCAGCAATCATCTTCACTTCTTAGCCTAACTTATTAGATCACAAACAGAGCTTCAAAGAGCCTTTGAACACTATTTACAAGTAGAAGTTTCAAGCACAAGTATATTTCAAAGTTCAGCAAACCAACATTTACAATGAATTTCCTCAATAGGATTTTATAGAAGGATGAGGATGTCCAAAGAAAAAAAGATCTAAGGGTTCAATTAATACATTTTTAGTACTTCTCAGCCTTTGAGGGGCACAATGGAGAAGTTTACGGATATTTTTCTCTCGTATTAAATGTTTTACATTAATATTTAAGCTCGGTGGGAGCTTTTGCTGACTTTAAGGCTACTGTTTCATGATGTAATAACTAGCGATATTTTTTTTCATTAAGTTCCTTTGGCTCGAAGTAACTATTGAGCGGTCTTGAGGCGAGATATGCTCTATTATGATCATTACTTGGCCTCCTTTGAATGCTTTGAGGCAACGAGGTGGCTTCCGGTAGCCGAGAGGAATCAATTAGACTCGATGTGGCGGTGGAGGCATCCTCTATCTGATAGATATTATTTATTTTCTTTAAACACCGTTCAATTGAGTGGATTAGGCTTCGATTTTCGATCTTAGCTTTAATCACTTCAAATTGTATAATCAATGTTTAATTCTTCCATTCTGCTCGTGGTAGGTCTTCAACGCCGATACTCTTTGTTTATTTATGCGTTACTATGTCTTTTTGATGTGCGAGTATATAAAAGGTCCATATGGCATCAATGCCCATGAAGCATCGACGAAACGTGAATTTGAACCCTCCGTGGAATGATCTTTTAGTATGCACAAAGGCATGGGGGATCGTCATCCCGGCCTTTGGTTTTCCTTTGATATAATGGAAAAACCATATAAAACCCGCAAAAAATACATAAAATAATTAAGAAATCTTGCGTTATTGGGTAAACTACTTCGGAGGTTCGGGTTTGGAGCATGGTCGTTGGATGGCGAGATCCGCACAGAGAGATTTCGTGTTGAGGGTCGAAGGAGGCAGTTGAAAGAAATGGCGGAGATTTTGAAGTTAGGGCCGGTTGATCCCGTAGTAGATCAACTGGCCATGATCAAATGTAATAACAAAATGCGAAGGGATCACATTTTCATTACAAAGGCGAAAATAGAAGAAAAACAAAGGAAAAAGAGGAAAAAATCTCTTAGCGAAAGAAATGCTTTTGGAATGAAATTTGGGGTTTCATGGAGGATTTGGGCCGTCTGATGAGATCGAGGCCACGAGATCAACGACGGAGATCGCACGTTAAAAACCCTTTGGAAAAGGTGGAGAGTGAGGGTGTAATGAGAAATTGGATCCGAGATCATTGATCACGCAAATATCAACGGCGGAAATCGCGCACTGATGAATTATAATACAAATGGGGAAACGTGGTTTCGGAGGGAAAGTTGTTTTCGTGTGGTGAAAGCGGGGGGAGGCGGCTTTTGCCTTTTTGAACGTGATATGCGTTCCCGCAGACACGTGGCTTTTCAATACCGCCCATATCGTGCGACCCTTGGGAAATTAACATTCGAGTTTGAATGTGCGCAAAAATGTGTGCACTCGTGGATTTGAGGTCTTAGATCGGACGTGTGGGGAGCGAGCATGATATCGATAAGATGCGCGGCAAATAGGAGGTGAGGTGGTGCATAAGTGGTTTTAATCGGGGCCGTTTGGATCAAAGAGATGAACGCACGGAGATAAAATCTTCGGGGTTAATGAAATCATATATGGGCGGAGAGAGGTTAATATGGGTCGTTGACCTACAGAGATCAACAGCTAGATTGGCCAAAAAACATTATGAAGCAAGGTGTATAAAATTTAAACAAAGTCGGGAGGATTGATTTGGACTGGCCGATCCGGACACGTGGATGGCCCGTGATGCAATCGGGGTTTTGGCAATCGGCGTAGTAGCAAAACTAGATGGCGCATGCGATTGAGCGATGGTCGTCAATCCGCGGATCGTCGACGAGTGGAGGATGGATCGAGGGGACCGCCAATCGGAGTTTGCAAATAAAAAATATAATGCGCCCAATGAAAATTTTCGATACGAGATAGCGGCGGCTATCGGATTGGCCCAATGATCATAGTGAGAGATGGGTTTGCCCAATGAATGAGCGGGGCCATGTTATAATGTATGAAACCAAAAATTAAATGAAAAAACAAAGGTTTTAATGGCTTAGGGGCGGGTTATATATATGAATTGACTCTGGCACCCATCTACGGGGCCACCGGGTCTATGTGGAAAGCCATAGGGGCCGGGGCTTTTTATGTACAAGGGCCAATCGCACGGGACTTTGGTGCGGGTCTTTCAATCTACCCATTTGGAATTTCTCCCGATGCGATTAGCACTTCTGGGACTTTTAACTCTCGGGTCCCAGGCATGGGTTTATATATAGAGAGAGGAGGAAGTTTATACAACGGGGCTCAATCGCATCGGAAAAATGATGCGGGGCTTTTCAATCTACTCATTTTCATTACAAAACATTGCTCAGGCGGGTTTAGACCAAAACTTAAGAAAAGTGGGTTTTTATGTTTTACTGAAAGGAAATTTTCATCTGGGAGATGGGTTTATTCACAAGATTTAAGTGTCGTATGCGGGCTCTATGGTGATATGAAACGGCAATAAAATCGGGGGTTTATAAACAAAGGGCCAATCGCACGAGGCTTATAACAAAGAAATTTGACTTGTGCACTCCAATTGTTTCGATGCGATAAGAACGAAAGGGTTTAGCACTTGGTTTTAGTGCTAGGGAATATGGTGGGGAAGTGGTTTGGACTTAGCCCAAAGGGGCTTAAGCACACAATCGAAAAACTTATTTTTTAGTGAAAATTTTTCAAATTTTTTGATGGATTTGGGGGTTTCGATATAGTTTAAAAAATGAGTTTTAAAATGTGCAAAAATGGATTTTCATGAATGGAAGAAAGGAAATCATGAAAAAACGGAGGGAATTTTAATGGGGGAAAAGGGGAATAAAATGAAGGTTATTTTTTTGAGTGGAGGAGGGGGAAAATGGGACTTTGCAGCAGTCTTTTCTGTGAAAATAGCGATTTCAACATTTCGAAAAGGAAATAGCGGTAGAAGGTCTAAAAAAAGGCATGATGTCTTCATGAGTCTTCAAGAGATAACATTTTTTAGCAATAAAACTCGTTTCTCGAAGGCTCAAAAAATGATTTAGCCACCATTTGGTATGAAAAATTTTATAGGTGGCTAACAATATCAATTAGTAACCACGTTGACAATATTGCATGATTATAAATTGGTTTGACATTGAAATAATTACATATTAATCAATATACCAAAAAATTATAATTATTACCATCACTAAATTGGGATCGTGGCTAGAAGATGCAATATTGTTACAATTGGACGGGTGAAGTGGCTATCCATTTTCATCTACCAAGTGTGCCTTGCGGTATGCGACTCCCGATAAGAACTTCCGACGTTTTGGATCGCTTTAAATATTTTTTGCATCTAAACTCAATGTTGAATCTGCATGAACCCTGCAAATTTTTATACATTATAGATTTAATTAAGTTGTGCATGCTTAACTAGCATGGATAACAAACATAAATTCAATTAGAAAGTGAAAATATAAATAAAATCGTGAAGTGAATATTATGTCTCGAGATGGATAGGGAGAACTCCATGATGGACTTTGAGAAATATTATGGAACGAGCTAGATTTTGAAGAATTTTCCATTCGATATAATTATGATACTTTCTCCCTGCATTTGAGCAAAACAACAATATTTTTTTTTTCACACACCTAAAAGTAATTTCGGTGCCTAATGTGCACATCACCGCACCGGTGCGTTTTTGGTAATGCGCAGCGGTGTCGTTTTATACACAAACGCATCGGTGCAGTTCGATTAAGGGACGCACCGGTGACGAATAAATGCAAATAAAAAAAACACAACTCTATTTTCTTTAAGTGAAAAAAAAACGCGGTAAATTGAAAAATGAGTGGTAAAATATTTTCGAAAATCTAATTTCATAAAAATATTCTTTAAATACTAAACACTTTTCATTATTTCACTATTTTTGCAAAAAAAAATCAGCCAGATATTTGCAGGAGACATACCTAGAACAAACAAAGAACGAGAGCATTGTGGAGCGGGGAAATACATTTGAACAGAAGTATTCAGACGATCAAAATTCCAAACCTTTGGTGATTCAAAACCTGTAGCATAGAATTTCAAACGATCTCTTGAATAAATTTTATTGTTTTTTTTTACTTTTTTTGCGGTTTTTTTATGCAGTAAAAGAAAAAAATCAAATTTTATTGTTTTTTTTTTACTTTTTTAGAATTTTTTTATGGAGTAAAAGAACAAAATCAAAGTTGATTGTTTTTTTTAATTTTTATGTAGTTTTCTTTACTTTTTCTGTAGTTTTCATAAAAAATAAATAAATAAATAAATCCATTTTTAGAAACAAACCCTATATTCTTTTTGTTTCTGCGCTTTCTTCTCCCTCTTTCTGTGATTTCAGAATTAGGGCTTTTCGATTTAGATTTATAGGGTTTGTATTGCTAAATATAGGTGTAAGACATCTTGACCCACGAAGGGATGGCTTGCATGTAGTTGGATCCCAATCCATGTATGTCGGCCCTTGGTACGAAATTACATGTTTTCGTGGATGCACCGGCGTATGCGCGCGCGCCACTGCGAAAGTACTATGATAAAAAATAAAAAATAAAAAATAAAAATTTCTCAGTGCACCATATGTAAAATATGTTGTCGGTGCGCTATTTTATTATGGCATATCGTGAACGTGTTGTTTCGCACAAAAACCATTTTAGAAAGCAAAACCCTACATTCTTTCTTTTTACGCCATTTTTTCTCCCTCTTTACACTTGATTTCGAGTCAGTGCTTTTCAATTTATATATTTATAGAGTTTGTATTGCTAAATATATAAGCCTAGAGACATCCGACCCACGAGGTGACTTTCATGCGTCGGATCCCAAATCCAGCTCAACCCTTGCGTGAAATTTATTGTTGTTTCGGTGGTGCAAAGCACTGCGTAACCTAGCACACGCCAGTAGAGAAAGTGCGGGATGAAAAAATTTAAAAAAACAAAATATTTTTCTCGGTGTGTGCCATATGTAAAATATTATGTTGAGTCGACATATTTCAGCTGTGGCTCTCTGCCGTGAAACGTTCTATTTTGCACGAGAAAAAATTTATTGAGATTAAAAATTGATAAAAATAAAATAAAATTCCATTTTAGAAACAAAACCTACATTATTTTTGTTTATACCCCTTTCTTCTCCCTCTTTCCGTGATTTCAAATTAGGGCTTTTCAATTTATATTTATAGGGTTTGTATTGCTAAATATAAGCCTAAGATATCCAACCCACGGAACGATTTGCATAGTCGGATACCAATCCATGTCGGCTCTTGCGTGAATTAAAAAAAAAAAAACATATTTTTTTCATCGATGCGCTAGACGTAACCTAGCGCACCGGTGCGTTGTATTATCCCAGTGCATCGCGAAAGTACTGTGATAAAAAATTTAAAAAAAATAATTTCTTTTTTTATCAGTGTGCCATATGTAAACTATGGCACTGGTGCGCTATTTCATTATGGTGCACCGCGAACGTGCTATTTCGCAAAAAAAATCCATTTTAGAAACAAACCCTACATTATTTTTGTTTCTGCCCCTTCTTCTCCCTCTTTCAGAATTAGGGCTTTTCAATTTAGATTTATAGGGTTTGTATTGTTAAATATAGGCCTAAGACATTCAACCCACGGGACGACTTGGGTATAGTTCGATCTCAATCCATGTCGGCCCTGCGTGAATTTAATTTAATTTTTTTTTCATCGGTGCGCCCAGCGTAACCTAGCACACTGGTGCTTTGTATTGTACAAGCGCACCGTGAAATTAATGTGATAAAAAATTAAAAAATAATTTTTTTTTATCAGTGCGCCATATGTAAAATATGGCACCGGTTTATGCTACAAAAACTAACACTGGATGATTTTTATTATTTTCCGTGTTAATCTAAGGCGTTGGTTAACATGTAACACACCGTGCCCTTGTTGATATAGAGCATCGTATGGTGTATTATAATGTTTGTGCGGTGCATTTATAATACCTCCATGCACCGACGTCGATGCGTACAAAATGAATGGCTCAATAGTTTCTGAGTTTTTTTTTACCTGAAAAGTTGACAATTTATTTATAAATATATTAATGAATGATACTTCGCATATGTTTCATATTTATAAAGAAACGACCGACAAGAGATCAAGTAACAAAAATACCGATAACACATCAAGAAAAGAAAAAAATGCAAGTTATTTGTAAATTTTTTACAAAAAATATTATTTTTGAAGTATATGTAAGTTTAACTAATATGTATTGTTTACTATGTATCATGCAGAGCCACAAAATGACGAAGCTCGATAAGATTATTTTTGATCTAGGACCAGAAGAGCTTAAAAGCTTGATGGAAAAATTGCAAAAGGATGAATCAGGTGAATGAAAAAATACTATCGATCCAATATGAGTTTTTTTTTTAATTTTCACTAATAATATACTTAAAATTATTAGATAAAATGTGTCAAACAATCTATTAATTCACATATGTTTAATGTTATACAAGGACCAACAACTCAGAAAAGGAATGTTGTTCTAAGAAAAGAAAAAAAATAGAACATGCAAATGAAAATGAATTGCTCCTTAGCTCATTTGGAGTGGTGCTGGAGGTTAACGAAAGGGGGAAAACTTTTACAAAAGTTTGAGGGATCTAGTGGAATGAATGTATAGATGTTCTTTCCACTTACAATACAAAAATCAATCCAATGATTCCAAGAACCAAATTTTATCTAAACTACAGGAAGAGTTTCCAGAGAATTGGTCAATGAGACATGTCAGACTTTTAATAGCAAAAACATACAACAACAAAAAAGAAAGAATGAAAAAGTAATATTCCTTTAAATGTTTGTCTAGAATTATTTATAAATATCACTTTTGTTATATTTAATTTTCAGATATCAATATAAAAATTAAATATTTTATTGTCATGTTACATTTCAGTAAGATTATGAAAATCTCAAAAGATGAATGAGCTGATATCATAAATATGCCAGTAGAAATGTCCAAAAAGGTGTACAAGGAGATGGTCAAAGAAATGGACAAAATTGCATCGCAGGAGGAGCCATATCAACAACAACGTGCTTCAAATGTAATATGTAATCATTGAATTTTTCGATCATTAGGTATAATAAATAAAAAATTAGCATTAAATATTAATTCTCAAGAATCGTCTTGTAGAAAAGAAAAGAAAATGGAACCCATTCAGCACATAAAACAAGACGAAAAGGAAGAGAAGGGTTGATATCTAAGTTTGTGAGTAATTGTTACTTCCTTATAACAACTTAACTAGATTTCATTTTTGTATTTTTTAAGTTGTTTTACAAAAATCATCATTGAATGTCTTCAAACAAGTGCTAACATACAAAGAAGAACCATCAGACGAATTGATTGAAATTGGGTTAAATATGGGTTGTGAGTATATGTTGGCATATCATAATTTAATTGTGGAATTTGTAAGCATCTATCAATCTTGTTTTAATTAGCTCCGTCTATAATTAATAGAACAAAAACATCTTTTATATTAAATATATGATTTGTTATGGGGTATAAAACTTGCAGGAAACAAAGTATGGAACTGCGCCAACAAATGAAATTTTGAAAGATGGCATGGTACATGGTTTTGAAAGAATGTGTGTAGTTTATGAGTCAATTTTTGCTATGGTACGTCATTTTTCTTTTCGATTTACATTGATGTATATTATTTAATATTGAAATTTTCATTATTCTCACCAATGTATATACACTCATTTCAGTTTATTTTTATGTTTGTAGATGGAAGGTGAAGAAGAAGAAAACAATCAACACCATGAACAAAACATTCCTGAAAATAACCCAAGTCATGGAAGTAGCTCTAGCAGTGACAACAGTTCAAGCGAAGAATGATGATCACTATGTTTGGATATCAAAGCAAGGCATTGTATTTTTTGAAATATTATCCTGTGAAATCAGACATTTTGTTTAATGTAATGGACATAGTGTCCCAATTGAAAGACAAAAGGATACCAATAACTGTCCCATTTTGTATGACAAAGAATTTCTTATATATAATAATAATAATAATAATAAAATATGTTTTAATTTATTCTATTGCATTTTCCATTGTCGTCGTGAAATGTAACATTACTGATTAAATTTATGGATGATTAAATATTATAATTAAGAGATGTGAAATTTGATGATATGATATAACAAATTAATCCAAACATCACATTCAAATGCACTAATAAAAATTTAATTCATATGAATGTTGTTATAAGATATATATGTGTTGACTTTTGATGAATAATGAATTTTAAAAAATCACAATAATTATGATATGATATAACAAATTAATCCAAACATCACATTCAAATGAATTAATAAAAATTTAATTAATATGAATATTGTTATAAGATGTGTCGACTTTTGATGAATAATGAATTTAGAAAAATCACAATAATTGCACTGTCACAAGTCGATGTTTCTAAAAAATACAAAATAAAAATCGGTGTGTGTCAGTTACTATACGCCGATGTGTTTGTATTGTGAAGTGCACCGGTGCATTTATACGACCTATGGGCATCGCAAAAAAATCAAAACCAATTAAAAATATCGGTGCGTTCGTGCGGTTTGTGCGGTACCGCGCACCGGTGCTTTATGGAATTACACCGGTACATTTGTACGACCTTTGGGCACCACGCAAATACCGATACCAACTCAAAAATCTCGTGTGTTTGTAAGAAACTTTGCACCGAGGCAAGAGTGATGTGTATCTACGCACCGATGCATTTCAGCCCACTCCATGGGAGCCTGCACAAATACCGATACCAATTATAAATCTCAGTGCATTTGTGTGATATTGTGCACTGGTGCATTTCTATAAGTCTACGCACTGGTGCGTTGAGACGACCTATGGGCACCGCACAAATACCAAGACCAATTAGAACAACCCCATGCATTGTATCACCAACATTGTGCCCAGTGTGGTTTTATACTCACGGACCAATGTACCTTCCTTCGACCGGCCCAGGCTACCTCTAGATGTATGCACCAAGGTGTTGAATCTCACTGGCGCACCGATAAGAAAAACATCTGCAAAAACCTCTGGCCACCCATTTTTTTTTAGTTGTGTTGAAGTTCCATTAGTATCTTTATCAAAACCTCCATTACCAAAAATAGATGTTTTAGCGAATGTTTTTTTGACAATTTTGGCCAATTTTATAACACTAAAAACATCCTTTATAACCTCCGCTAGAGGGTATTTTCCTGTAGTAAGATGAAGCAGTTGATACAAAGTAAACCTAAGGCAGACCTAGAGACATATAAAGGTAAAGGGAAGAAAGTAATGGATGTTAATCAAATGCAGTACATGGATACTGAAACACAACCAAGAAGGCCAAATAAAAGATGCCTTTAAGAGGGCGTTGGAGCTAGAAAGATACTCAGCTCATCCACCTAAAAAATTGACCTTTGATGAGCTAATAGCTATGGAGATCAATCAAGACAGAGAATACTCGTTAGGAAGGGTGAATGAACATTTGGAGAATCTCTTAAAAATATCCAAAAGAGACAACAACCTCCAGAGACACATGGAAAATCATTATTGCGCCAGAAACATGATTTCACAAATCAGGCTTAAGAAATAGGTGAAAAAGAAGATTGAAAAGGATAAAATTAAGCTAAAGGAGAAGAATAGTAAATAGTTTAGATTTTCTGCTTGAAGTTTAATTGTTGTTACCACATCATCCGCGAGGTGCCATAAAACAAATTTGGAGAAGTTTTGAGCAATTTGGTATTTTAGTGATTTTTGCACTGCTTAAAATTCAACCTTCATTACTTTTACTAGGGCATCCAAATAATAGAATAGCTTACATGGTTGGATGAATTTTGATGAGTACATCATAGATCGAGAAACCCTTCTTTACCTTGAAAAGTTCTAATTTGGGAGAGAAGGCCAAAAGACCACTGGTTTTCTATGCTTCTTCCAACATTTTTGATAGTCTTTTACACATATGGAGTAACCTTGGGAGAATCAACATTTGAAAGCCTTTCCATGTGTAATTGCTCAAAATTCAATATGTTAGAGAAACTAGACACATATGGATAGTTGACCTATTTTTCATATTTTGAATTGGAGTCCTAAAATTTCCTCAAAATCATCTACAAAGAAGTGTTATGCATCTGTAAAAATATGTTATGCATATGTCCGAAAGTGTTACACATCTGCATAGGATTCCTCATGACACTTGTCAGGCCCATAAAAAGTCATAATTTCGATGCTTTTCTATCCTTTGAGCTGGCATTGGATTAATTGAGTTAGTTTTTACCTCTTCATGAGGGAACATGTAATTTAATGTGGGGGACAAACACTCTTAGTCTATAGCTGAATTTGAGGGATTGGTTTTTAACCTACCTAAATTCTAAGAAGTGACTCATATCATGTATTTATGATGCATTGTGGATGGGATTTCGACCCTATGAGGAGTCATTGTGCATATTTTCTATAAGTAGACCCTCTTTAGTCTTTTCTTGGGTTGGATAGTTCAGGTTGGATAGTTGTCTTTTGCAGTGGAGCTATTGTAAAATCCTTTTGGAATGAAATCAAAGATAATGTTGCATAAATTGTGCTGAGAATCCTATGGTATGCCTTGGAGCATTTTTTATTTCTCTGTATGTTTATCTTATCATGTTGAATTAGTTTCTTTCCTCTTTCATATGCATGCTTCTATGTGTTTATCTTGTCAGTTTATAAGCAGAAAACATGCCTTTTCATGCTTTGTTTAAATGAGATTTACATTATATGTTATGTTCTTCTAAATGAATGAATTCACCTTAGTTCTCATTCAAACTTTCTATCATTTCATCCTATACACAATGAAAAACTAAACATACTTTCGAGCTACCTACCTGGCCTCATCCTACCTAGTCTCTTTAATGTCATTCCTATCCAGCACAGAAACACCAAACAAAAACCATATTTATTGAGCATATATACCTAGCTTAAGATCATTATATATTTAGTCATTTCATTGACTGCAAAGTGACATTGAGAGAGCCCTCTCTGGTCCTAGTAGGACTAGATACTTGACCTAAAGGTTGGTTTGTGGTTACCTTCCTTCAATCCCACTCTCAGCCTTGGGAAGTTGGGGAGAGTGATAACATTCTTGGCACCACTTCCAGGAGCGATTGCAAAAATTTCCCTGGGAATATTTCTTTAGTCCTCTAAAGGTTAGACTTGTGAGAGACAAGTTCTAGCATTAGAGGCAGGCTAATTTATTAAATTCAAGCCAAAGTCCAAATTATTATCTAAGATGGCTCATAAAATATATACTAGGTCAAATCCAAACCCAAATCCCTCACTAATTGTAAATGACCCTGAGAGTATTTTAAGAAAACAGAAAATTAAGTCTCGAAAAGTTGGAAGAGCTATCCCTCCACTTGTCAAATAAATTCCTTGCCTATGAGATTTGCTTCAAAATATTTGTCTTATAATTCAGAATTTGAAACATCTTTATTCATGTCTAAGTCCGAAACATTTCTTTCAGAAACTATCTTTGACCCTATTGATTTTGATACCTTTTCACCATTTTATGAGTCTTCTTATTCCAAAGTTGATAGTGAAGTCTGGTCTAATTTCAACAAACTTAAAGGCTTGGTGGATAAATTTCAATAAACTTTAGAAAAAGCTTATTTTCAATATCAGCAGCAGGCTTTTGCTTAATCACCTGTCATTACACCATCTCATACAAGTACATAATCATCTCTTCCTTTCATTCCATCATTACCTCTGCAAGTTTTCACTCCATCATCACCTTTACAACCCCCTCCATTATTCGTGGTTAGATTCGCTCCATTGATTTTACCCCAACAACTCACTGCACTACCTCATAATTATGGTCAAATATTTCCCCTTTCTGATGGAATATTAGATGTCACTGCTTACCAACACATTGTCAAAGTGGTTTATTTAATAGATCTTGAAGAGATTGACAATGACGATGCCAATATGTGCATCATTGCACAAAGTTTCTTAGGAGAGGTTAAGAAAGGGTTCTGTTCTCTCAAAGCTGGTTCAGTAGCTACTTCAGAATAGTTGATTGACTTGTTTATGAAAAAATGGGAGGAGAAGAAGAATCCATTACAAATTTTAGCTTAGTATAACGCCTTGAAAAGGAATCCCAATGAGTTTGTGCAAGACTTTACGACTAGATTCAATAAAATATATGATTCAATTATTGAAAATATCAAGCCTCCTCCAGGCCTTACTTTACTTCAATATCTTGATGGTTTTGATCCTAACATGGCGTATCAGTTGAGGGAAATAAACCCATCAACTCTTGAAGAAATGCAGAGAAATGCAGTGAGTGTGGAAGATAATTTGATCATCAAGAAGTCAAAGATCAAGACGGAGAAAAGAGTCATTATCAAAGAAGAAACATCTACTTCATGAGAGGGTAAATTAGACACCTTGATCAAAACCATGGAGAAGATGATGGATAAAATGTCAATGGCTGATATACAAGCTGAACCCTCTATTAGAAATCCCAATTTCAGGGGTCAAAATTAGCAACCTCAATACAGGATCAAGCAAAGGGAATAAAGGGGTCAGATCCATAAAGTCAACAACAAATTCATAGTTCATTTCAGCAGAACTACATTGAAGGTACTGATGAAGAAGATGAAGAATAAATTTCTGGAAAGAATAATTTATTTGAGGAAAATCATCAACCTATTTTCCTCACTGAAGAAGATCAATTTTTTGCAGAAATTTATGCACCGGCTGATCAAAAATATGTCTTTCCAAATGATGACATGTTATCAGTTCAGATGAAAGATTATTAGAAGGGATATCAGAATTCTCTTACTCAATTACATATGCAGTATGGTTTTAGGAGTAGGAATGTTCCTATAACCTCCAATAAAAAAAAACCAAAATGCTGAAATAGATGCTCATCAAAAAGAGACGATCACTCCGAATCAAAGCAAAGAAAAAGGACCTGCTGTTATTAATCATGCTAAAGGAAATGAAGCTTCCACCAGCGGTCAGAATAAGGATAAATAAGTACAAGATGGTGGAGAAAAAAAGGAAATTTCACACAAATATCAGCCCGAGAAGAAAGATGCACCAATGCAAGAGGTAGAAAAACATTCTGCTCTTTTTAGTCTTGAAAATGAAATTACAAAGTTGAAATTTTCCATTCCTCTAACTAAAAAAGTTAAGAAAAAACAATATAAGTTTCAAGTAGCCAAGTTTCTTAGGGTGGTTCATATGTCCGACATGATTAATGTGTGTGATGATCACCCGGAACTTCTATTTGGTCTTGTTGTTGATGGTGATTTAGAAGATAGTGAAGTACCTCCATTTAATCTTAGCCTCAAAATCCATGATTTTATCCTCCATAACGCCATGCTTGATTCCAGAGCTTCTCATAAACTTATGCCTAAGGCCATTATGGACAGATTAGGATTGGATATCACAAGACCTTACCATGATCTTTATTCAGTTGATTTATGGAGGGTGAAATGTCTTGGTCTCATTAAGGACCTAGTGGTGTCTTTAGAGAAAATCCAAGCCAAGAATGTACTTATGGATGTTTTTGTGGCTGATATCCATCCCAGATATGGAGTGTTTCTCTCCTGGTCATGGGAGCAAAGCTTAGAGGTAATTTTCAGGTTGAATTTTCATATGTTACAATTCTCGTCTTTGGGCAACTCAGAAAACTATATCGAGAAAGTAAAATGAAGTACATGATTAGTAGTAGAGAAAAGCCTAATAATCATCCCATACATGCTGTTCACACATATTTAGAATCCTTTATTTTATTCAATGATGAATTTTCAGCATCCTCAGATGTTTTTATTGAAGAGAAAACATAAAATTATGAGTTTTCACATTCAGAAAATTCTTTTTTAGAAATTGAAAATGCAAAAAATCAAGAAAAGATGCCAAGTGGTTTGGAACCAAGTGCACCGGCCTAAAAAAGATATGAAACAATGAAAAGTACATAAATTTTTGGTACAACAGAACTCTCTCAAGCAGCAAGTAAAGTTCAGTCATTCGATTTGCAACTTACCAATGAAGAAAGTGGTTTGTGGACCATGAAATTTGATGGAGCCTTGGGAAAGGAAGGGGTTGGCATTAGAGTGTGGATTCACAGCCCCATAAATCAATCACTTAAAATTCCTCCTAATGTTCGAATTTACTCTCACAAGTTGGCATTCGACTGTTCGAACAATGAAGCAGAGTATGAGGCTTTGATAGCTGGTTTGAAAATTCTCAAGAAGTTAGGTGCCAAGAAGATTTTTGTGTATGGCGACTCTGAGCTAGTAATAAAACAAGTCAAAGGGGAATACCAGGCCAAAAATCCTAAGATGTGAGCTTTCCAAAATTCAGTTTTATATATCCTCAAGACCTTCACCGAGTATACTTTGTCATTGATATCAAGGGAAAACAATGTTATTGCTAATTCTCTTGCCACTTTGGCCAACATGTTTAAAATTCCATTGTATCCTAATAAGAAGTATGAGATAAATGTGAAACACTGCATTCCTATCCCAGATAATGTTTAGTATTGGAAGGTCTTTCAAGATGATAAACAGATCAACAACTTGTTACAGACAGAAGAGGAATTTCTGAATTCACAAATGGATAATTAGTGCTATGAAGATGACCAAGAATTCCATGTAGCAAAATGAAATTACTTCAGCTAAAAGAAAACTCCATTCCAAGAGGTCTAGTGCCTTTGGAGGAGATTTTTGATCAAGATGATGTTTCACACAAACCGACCATGCTACCAACAGAAGTGGGAGTGGAAGACCTCAATCTTAGCACTCCTGAAAAGCCAAAGATGGTTAAGATTTCAAAATCCTAGAGCTCAGAGATGAAAGGTAAATACAAAACCCTCATGTATTAGTTTGCTAATGTATTGTCTTGGGAATATTCTGATTTGAAAGTGTACGATAAGAGTATAATCTAGCATACAAGTCCCTTAAAGCCGAATCATAAACCTTTCCACCAAAAGTTAAGGAGAATGAATCCCAAGCTGCTGCCCTCCATTCAAAAAGAGGTAAACATATTATTTACTGCTAGTATTATAGTTCCACTTCGCTTTTCGAATTGGATGTATAATTTGGTGCCAGTAAGGATGAAAAAGAGAGAGATCCATTTGTGTATAGATTTCAGAAACCTGAATAAAGTATCACTGAAAGACAATTACCCACTACCAAATATGGACCAAATTTTGTAAGGGGTAGTTGGATTTTCCAGAATTTCATTGCTGGATGAATATTCCAGGTATAATAAGATTTTAGTCCACCCAAATGATCAAGAAAATAAAACTTTTACAACACCATGGGGTACCTTCATGTCTGCCAAATTGCCTTTCGGATTGAAGAATGCAGGAGCGAATTTTCAGAGAGAAATGGATATTGATTTCACCAATGAAAAGGATGTATTTTTGGTCACATATATTGATGACATAAATATTTTTTCCAAGACAGATGAGAAGCACCTACAACACTTGAAAACATTTTTTCAAAGATGCAGAAAGTTTGGCATATCGCTAAACCCAAAGAAGAGCCTTTTCACTATGGAGGAAGGTAAATTGTTGGGACATATCATATCAAAAGATGGTATTCTGATAGATCCTTCAAGGATTTAAGCAATTCAAACCTTGAACTATCCTAAGAATAAGAAGGAAATCTAGTCGTTCAATGGAAAAATAATTTTTTTAAGAAGGTTTGTCCCCAATCTTGCTGAACATTTGAGGAAAATTACTTACATGCTGAAGAAATATAGTGAAGTTAAATGGTTTTAAGAGGAAACAAATTCATTCAATCAAGCTAAATTGGCTTTATCTCATGCTCCTATTCTTATTAGTCCATATTACACACTAGATTTCATTATTTTTTCATTTTCTTCAGAGCATACTCTAGTTGTTGTCCTCATGTAAAAGAAAAATCAGAACATAGAGAAGCCTTGAAGTACAATATAACCATAAGAGATGCAACCTTGAAGTGAAATATAATTGAGAAAAATGCCTTGGAATTAGTCAAATCATTGAAGGATGTCTGAGTCTATATTCTCCACTCTCATGTCATTGCATATGTCCCAAACGCTGCTGTCAAAGATGTGCTCACGCAGAATGATCCTGAAGGGCGGCATGGAAAATGGATGGCTGCTATGTTGGAGTATGACTTGGAAATCAAGCCTAAAAAGATGATCAAGGGACAAGGCCTGAAAAAGCTTATGGCAGACTCAAATCTACATGCTTTAGATATTAATTTCATTGTTGCATTATCTGAAGAGAAAGAGGCTGAGGGGAAATTTTGAAGATGTCCCAAAATGCCTCCTTCATCGCCATGGTATGTTGATATTGTTCATGTTTTATAACATTTGAATCCTCCTCTGATTTCTAGTAATAAAGATAGATAAATTTGAAGTTGGAAGGTATCAAGTATTGCATCCTTAACAATGTCTTGTATTGGAAAGATCTGGGTGGAGTATTGCTGAATTGTTTGGTTGAAGGAGAAGTTGAAAAAGTGATGAGTGACTTTCATAAAGGCGATTATGGCGGTCATATTTATTAGAAGACTACAAAAAATAAGATCTTGAGGGTGGGTTTATATTGGCCAAGTCTATTCTCTGATGTCTATAAAACAGTCATAAGATTTCATGAATGTCAAATATTTAAGGGGAAGAGAAATATTTTTCCTTTTCCCATGAAACCAATTGAAATGCAAGTGCCATTTCAGTAATGGGGACTATATTTCATTGGAAAAATCCATCCTCCATCATCATCCCAGCATAAGTGGATACTCACTGCCACTGATTACTTAACTAAATGGATTGAAGCTATCTGCACGAGGTAAGATATTGATATTGTCATTATTCAATTTTTAGAGAAAAATATTCTATTTCATTTTGGCTATACATATAAAATCGTTATTGACAATGAAACTACCTTTAATTCCAAAAAGATGATTGTATTTTATGATAAGTACTAACATTAGGCTTGGTAATTATATAACATGTTATCCTCAAGGAAATGGGCTGGCAGAATCATCAAATAAATCTTTAGTGAATATAATAAAAAATATGCTACAAGAGAACAAGAGAAATTGGCACAAAAAGCTCACCAATGCTTTATGGGCAGACAGAGTTAGCACGAAGAGATCAATCAACATTTCACCTTTCCACCTTATGTATGGTGTTGGCATAGTATTCCCTAATTCTTTAGTTTTACCCATTATGAAAATTCTACAAGAGATTGACAATGAACCAAATGATATCCAGTGAAGAATCATCCAAATGATTCATTTATAACAATTACGAGATGAATTTTTCAGTCACACTTCAAAATTTCAAGAGAAAATCAAGAATATTTATGATAAGAAGACCAAAGCAGATGATTTTAAGATACGAGATGTTGTTCTTTGTTGGGATTCCCGAAATGAAGACAACGGTAAGCACAAAAAAATTGATAATCTATGGAAAGGTCCTTATAAAATTATTGCATTCAGAGGTAATAAGGCATTTTTATTAGAAGATCTTGAAGGGAAGGAAGTTCTGGGAGGACCAATTAATGGTAGGTTCCTCAAACATCACCTTACATGATCATTGAAGAAAACGTTCATTTTCATTGTACATATCATTTTCATTTGCTGTCCAAGAATAAGGAAGTTGTTGCAGAAGTTTGAAGCCTGAGGAGAAGGACATGAGAATTCTACATTAAGATCATGTTTTTTTCTTAAAAAAAAGTCTCAATCAATTGTTAATTCAAAGTCAAGTCATATTTTTGAGTCAAAGTCATTTTCAATTTTATTTCATCATTTCAATATTGTCGAAGTTTTTCAATTTCCATTTTTGACCCCATTTCCAAATGGATAAGGCTACCTGATCTATAATGTTCTTGAAATATCCTAAAGGAGCTTATATCCCTAGCTGGAGCCAATGTTAGTATCAATATGTCTAGTGATCAAACATGCTCTTTCAGTTTATTTTCTAGTAATCCTAGGTAAATTTTTTTATCTTTTCAAACAAGTTTTCAAAAAAAATTTGTTCACTGCATATGGTCTAGGTTAGAAATGCTTCTCCCTTCATTCCATCCATGGCCATCATCATATCAGAGATCACATCTATCATTTTCATTGAGAGTCTCATGCCACTCACTCCATTTCCATCTAAGTCTGTATCTAGGTCTCATTGTTTTTCCACTAAAGAGTCCAAAATGTCACCAAAGAAGGAAAACATGGCTTCATTTTCATCAAATAAGTCTTTTAAAGGGAGTAAGCGTAGTAAGGGAAATAAATTAAGACACTTTGTCTCATTTCAAAACCCAGTACATTGTCAAATTGTTCCAAAAAGGGTTGAAACTAAATTTTATTCAAAGTTTGAGAAACATTATAAAATATGCGCTAATAGCCTACGGTTTGAGTTCATTTTGTCCCTATCCAAAGTTTGGAGGCATTATGAATTTTATCCAAAGTACCCGCTCATGTAATAAAGGTTTGAAAATGACAAAATTTTTTGTCACTTATGGTTAAGTAACAAACGCATCCCAGCTGCTAGATCTTTCCTCCGTTAAAATCAATGGTTAGTAAACCTCTTCGGCCCCCCTTTCCATCCTACCTTTATCGGCAGGAGGGGGTTCGAAAAGGTGGTTTCCTCCCAATAGCCCCATGTCAATGTGTCATCATATTATCATTTTGTACCCCCCTCGCAATACTACAAACCAACTCAACCCCCCTCCAAAATTTGACAAAACAACTCTCCTTTCCCACCATTTTTTCCCACGTTTCCCTCCACTCCACTGTTGCCACGTATCTCCTCCCGCTTAGTGTTCCATTCCTGTGGACTTCCCTTCACCCTCATTTCGACACATGACACATCTGGCAGTGCTTTTTTACTCATCTAGTAGCCTTGTTACGCTTCTGGGAGAGATTTTTACACATATGTCAGTGTGCTGTGTTTTTGGTATTTTTCTTCCAGATCATTCATCTGAGCTCCATTTTCATTGAAATCCAACATCCTCATCAATAAGTAAGTACCTCATATTCTCTTCAAGTTAAATTATCAAGCACAATATTGGTTTTCTTTCTTACTTCCTTTTCCACTACATTTTCACTTCTATTTATTAGTGGATGATTTCAGTGAACTAAACCTAAACCTGTCATTTAAAATCCTCATACACCTTCCCCAGACCATACCATATCATTCCCTACCATTCACAGTCTCCCTTCACTTCATTCCCACTAGACCCTAATTCACACTATTTGTCTATTACAGAATTAGGAAATACCTGTGTTTTCCTAATTTGATCACCTTTCTTACATTCATTTCAGTTAATTTCACCTGTGTTTTGAAGTCAATACACAACCCTACATCCTGAATTTTTTTGGGAATTTATCTTGGTTTTATTACCCTTCATGTCATCCTCCAAACCTACCCTAATCCCATCCTCTTCTTTTCAGAATTCAGTCCACATACCCACTACATCCTAAACACCTAGGATTTATCTCTCTAATAGACATTATGGAAAGTGAAAAGAAAATACACAAAGGAGGGCACCAAATCAGATTTGAGACCTCCACATTGCAAGACATCAATGCCTCACCTTTTGCTAAATGATACTTTGAGAGGACTGGATGTTTGAGATTTTGTGAGAAAATCATGGAAGAAGGTTGTTATTTCCAATTGACAAGCTTATTTGCCACTAGTTTTAGTATGGGGAAGGCCATCATTGTAGGTGTAGAGTTAAAATTATCAACAGATGAGATTTCTTCAGTAACAAGTATACCAAGCCATGGACAAAAGAGGTTTAGGGGAATGGATATAGACCTTGAAGATTACAAAATGTTCCTCAAACATCATGCTATATAGAACCCTAAGTACATATTTCCTTTCAGGCACCTCCTTAGCATATATGCTCCTTTGATGAGGTTAATTAGGAAATATTTCACATGCAAAGGGAGATTCTCTAGGTTGTACATGTATCATATCAGATTATTGATGCATTTTACCTCTACTAAACCACTTGACTTGCCATATTACTTGTACATAAGTTTGGTTAGAATGATTGAGAAGGTTCAAAGTAGATACAAGGATCATCACCCAAGTGTTTGTCACCATGGTCTAGCAAAAATCATTCTTTTGCATCATCTCTAAACTATCAACACGACTTGGGAAAATTTCATGGAGAGGTGGTAACGGCACCCATGCTTGGTCCTCTTGTCATGCATAACACACGATCACCATCAGTATCAACACAACCAATGGAGGTTGGATCTTCAAGCATGAAAACTCAGATTTCAAAGGCTACTAGGGTTGATGAGTTTACTCACACCTATGAGAATGGAAAGAGATGGGTCTTTGCTCCCATGTCTATCAAAAGTGTACCTACACTTAACACTATAGCTGAGCAAAGAGAAATAGACGAGCAAACACTCATGTATAAGATTGAATCACCATTGCACCAACATGATGATCAGATGCCCTTAGAAGTGTAGATGGCAGAGCAGGTTGAAGTCAAATCAGTTGAGGAGATCATTAGGAGAAAGATAAAGAAATAGCAGAGTTGAGAAAAATTTTCTCCATTGCAAATTCTCAGATTACGTTCCTACAACAAGATAATTTTCCAGCTTAAGGTGAAGCAACTGATACAAAATAAACCTAAGGCATACCTAGAGATAGCTAAAGGTAAAGGAAAGCAAGTAATATATTTTGATCAAATGTGGGACATGGAAATTGAAACATATCCAAGAATACCAAAAATAAGAGGCCTTAAGAGGGCACTAGAGCTAGAAATACAGTTAGTTCATCCACTTGAACAGTGGTCCTTTGATGAGCTAATATCTATGGAGATCAATCAAGACAGAGAACTCTGGTTAGGAAGGTTGAATGAAAATTTGGAGAAGCTTTTGAAAAGAGCCAAAAGAGACAACAATATTCAGAGGCATATGGCCAATCATTATTGTACCAAGAACAAAATTTCATAAATCAAGCTTAAACAGGTGAAAAAGAAGCTTAAAAAGACTCAAATGAAGCTAAAGGAGAAGAGTGGTTCAGATTTACTGCCCAAATCTTCATTGGTTTTTTAGCACATCATCCACAGGTGCCACAAAACAAATTTGGATAATTTTTGAGAAATTTTGGTATTTTTAGTGATTTTTGCACTAAATTGGAAATTCAGCCTTCACAAATGCATAACACCAAGTTGTTACGCTTTTTACTAGGGCATCCAAATGATGAATGGATTACATGGTTGGATGCATTTTGATGAGTTAATCACATATCAAAAACCCTTACTACATGAAAAGCTCTAATTTGGGAGAAAAGGCCAAAAAAACAAGTTTTATATGCTTTTACCAGTATTTTTGATAGTCTGTTATGCATCTGGAGTAACCTTGGGAGAATCAACTTTTGGAAGCCTTCCCATGGGTCATTTCTCAAAATTAAAGATTTTCTGGAAACTAGACACATATTTCTAGTTGACCTATTTTCCAGATTTGGATTTGGAGTCCTAAAAGACCCTCAAAATCATCTGCAAAGAAGTGTTACGCATCTGTAAAAATCTGTTATGCATCTGTCAGAATGTGTTACACATGTGCATAGGATTTCACATGACACTTTTCAACCCCAGAAAAAGAAATTTTTTTGAGGTGTTGTTTTCCTTTGAGCTATATATAGAGTAATTGAGTTGGTTTTTACCTCTTATCATGAGGGAACATGTAATTTAATGTGGGGGAAAAACACTCTTATTCTATAGTTGAATTTGAGGGATGGATTTTTAACCTCCCTAAATTCTAGGAAGTGACTCATCTCATGTATTTATGATGCATTGTGGATGGGATTTAGACCCTATGAGGTTTCATTGTGAATATTTTCTATAAGTAGACCCTATCTAGTCTTTTCTTGGGTTGGATAGTTGAGGTTGGATAGTTTTCTTTTGTAGTGGAGCTATTGTAAAAGCCTTTTGGAATGAAATCAAAGACAATGTTGTAGAAATTGTGTTCAGAATCCTGTGGTATGCCTTGGAGAATTTGTTCTTTCTCTATAAGTTTATCTTATCATGTTGAATGATATGATTTCCTCTTTCATATACATGCTTCTATGTGTTTATCTTGTCTGTTTATAAGCAGAAAACATGCCTTTTCATGCTCTATTTAAACGAGATTTACATTATATGTTATGTTCTTCTAAATGAATGAATTCACCTTAGTTATTATTAAGAATTTATATCATTTCAACATATACACAATGAAAAACTAAACATGCTTTCGATCTACCTACCTGGTCTCATCCATATTCTATACAAATTGATATTGAATTTAGACCTTAAAACAGTAGACCTAGTCTCCTTACTGTCATTCCTTTCCAGCATAGAAACTCCAAAAAAAGACCATATTTATTGAGATTATATACCTAGCTCAAGATCATTAGATATTCAGTCATTTCATTGACTGCAAAGTGACATTGAGAGAGCCCTCTCTGGTCCTGGTAGAGCTAACTACCTGACCTAAAGGTTTGTCTCTAGTTACCTTCCTTCAATCCCACTCTCAGCCTTGGGAAGTTGGGGGGAGTGATAACAACATGCACAAAATACCACATGTATACCAGTACCATATGCACATGTACACAATGCCACCTATACACAACAGTACCTGCACAGCTTGTGCACAACATCACATGTCCATGACACCACCTTCACAATGTGTACACAATTCCAAATGTACACCACACTACCTGTACAATATGTACGCAATACCACATGTACACATCACCACATGCACAACACCACATGTGACAATGCCACATGCACAGCATGTACATGGCACCACACACTGACACCATATGTGATATGTACACATCACACCACACGCACATGTAAAATCATGCACACAACACCATATGTACATAACACCATATGTACAACACGCACACAACACCATATGTACATAGAAATGCATAACAACATGTACATAGCACCAAGTACACAATCCGCATATCCTTGCTTCATATATCACCATATGCACAAAACACCACATATTGAACATGTGCACATTACGAGTATGTACACAACACTGCATATCCAACATGCACACGACACCATGTGCACACAACACCACATACCGAATATGTACATAACACCATCTATACCTATGACTACATGCAATATACATACATCGACATATATACACAACACCGTATGGCCATAACATCACAGGTGCAACATGTACAACATATATGCAACAGTAGTACTGTGCATCCATAGACCACACATTGACCCACAAGGAAATCTTGCTTCTAGTGTCTCTCCACTATGCATGCATTCTTCAGCATGCCGCAAATCGCACTGCTTTCATTCTGTTGATGTACCCCTCAGGATTACCTACCATAACATAGACATATACATAGTATAATCACATAATATCAAATCACACCCTCATGATACTGACCTTGTAGATATGTCAAGGCTATTCTTCACACTTGATTCCTTATAAGACAAGAAACTCTTCATGCCATTCACCTACATGCATGATAATTCCTCCACAATAATGATTCTCGATGACCCTTTAAGACAATAACATACATTTATACATATATACATGTGAATACTAGCACAAAACAATCATAACAACCACCGTCGATCAATGGAATACATATATACATTCATATATGAATACATAAGCATCAACATAAATCACTCATGATCCCATCAGAAAACGACATACATACATGCATGTATGTATATATGGACATTATCACAATCATGATCACAACATAATTATCATATATAATAAGGTCAAGGTTAAGAGAACTCCCTTTATGCGTGCATAGTATGCACAACATTGAGAACAACAATTGACAATATAGCCAGGGCATCTGATGCCACAAGTCTATTCACTTTACCTTACTTGATTACCTTTATCATGACTGTCCTGCCACCGTCCATTTACACCAATGGACCCAACCAATCCAATTCACTATCATCCAATCCACTCATAATATTATTACCTTTCGCTGCCCTTTTCTCATGCATGAGCTTCATACGGTTCTTGCATTACTTGGTGGCATTATATGTTCATGAATATAACACATATCCACACAATGTCAAACAAGATTAGGTTTAAGAATACTTCCTGTCTGCAAAGCACTCATTCATTTGAAATTAGGATTTCCAAACATAGCCAAAGGAATTCTTATCCAATTCATTTCTTTTACCATTTACCTTGCTGCAATTGAGTCTTTATTATATACTGTCATATCACCCATCTGTTAGTTATATAAACACATAAAATATTACCTTGTCATGCTAATACCAAGCATGTTACCCTGAAACTATTCACACATGTCAATCACATGTTCTAAATATCAAGACATCATATCTATTAACTAAAATCAACCTCTACCAAGACTAAAAACCATATCATAATCAACTAGTAGTCAAAATCATAATACTACAACTATCACCTACTTATACTCAAGTACATATCAACTATCTCAACACATAGTGTGTTAGTATAACCATCTTAAAACAAGATCATTACTTCATGCAATATTATAGACACATGCTCATATCATGTAATTAATAAAACATTCAAACAAACTATAAATGTATCATGTTAGATAAACCAACTAGATGACATAATAGACACTGAAAACTCAACACTAGATAAACAACATAATCAAACAATCAAGCACCGAGTAGATGAAATACACAAACTCATACCTTAATTTTTCTCAGGGGAGACTGTCTTGTTTGCACAATTAATCTGGATTAGAAAATATAACTTCTCAACATATCAACTCAAACATAAATAGGGTCAGGATATCCATAACAGTAACTAGCTAACATGTCCAAATCATAAACTCATAAACAATTGTCATTCGTGCATAACAATCACACATGCAGAGTCAGTCTCGATTAGTACAACCCAATATAAAAAATATATCATCTCATACCTGAATGTCATAAACATAACCATCTGCATAGGCCAATCAAATTAGCATGATACATATAACATCAAGATCGTAAAGGAAATAACACTAATCATCAAGTTAAATAACATATAACGACAAAAAGTTAATCAAATAACATAATCATCATCAATATATAACATAGTCATCAAGTTAATATCAATTACTAAACAACCCATGTACATATGATCTCACTATTTTACTAACATCTATCTTGTATGTGACCGTAAAATCAATTGAATGAAATGCATACACATAACCATAATGCATATAACTAAACAAATCAACTAGAATTTTTCATACATGTAAACAAAACAAAAATAAGATGAAAAAAATGTGTATAAGTAACCCTAATTCTTATAGCAACTATTAACCACATACTTGCATGCCAAACATACAACCTAGATGACTATCTTCTCTTACCCTAAGTTCCAATGTTCCAACATCTCTTTGATGATCTGCATCTCCTGCTCTATCTCAATTAACACATTATCATCATAGCATACCAATAGCATCATAATGACCTAAAATGCATACACTGACTTCATGATGTATGTTTTACTTACTATACATGCATAACTATAATCATGACAATGCATGCATAACAACATATAGACACCGACATGCATAACAAATGCATATACAACTATACTCTCATGAGGACACATCCCACAATAATAACATCAACTTCCACATGGCGACACAACTATAACAATGACCAACACCATGCATACACAACAAGCACATAGACCACCAGCATAAGGATATATATGCAACTGACATGTATGCATGAAAAACACATTCTACCCATCTAGTCCAAGGGGTGAACCATGCTCTGATACGACTTTGTAACACCCTCATCCCACATCTACCTAAGTAACGAGAAAACCAGGGTAAACATGTGACGAAGATTTACTATGATATGATTTAACCTCCTAGGTGACCTTAAGGAAGTGGAATCGACAAAAATACATCAAACATACCTTCGACATCAGCAAAAAAAATTCCCAGGAGCCATCCCAACCACTTAGGTATCTAGCCCCTAGGTCACACTAAGATTTTAGACTGTTAAACCCCCATACGCTCCCTTGATATGGGCAAGGGTGCATCTGGGAGGCTCTTGAACCTCCCAAAACATGGGCATGCATGCTTCTAGGGTTTTTTTTCCTTAGAGCTATGCCAACGTCCCCAGGATTTGAGCCACTTTTTCAGGCCCAAAGCCCACATCACTGCCTATAACTCAATGAAAAGTTCATAAATGAATTTACACCACAGGACAATGATAAATTTTCAAAAATATTGATAAGGTCTACACTAGACCCCTACTAGCCATGAAAGGAATTTCGTCAAACATGTCACAAATATGTAATCTACAAGTTTAAACAACATATCTGAGCATAGGGGTCTTATGCTTATCTGAGAATCACTAAGAAGCATTGTTCCCTTATATCATTAGCTACATTATCATCTATTAGGTCATAGATACATTGTGCATTCATTTACAAATAAAAACATGAAGAGAGCCATACATCATCACTGTCATAATATATTCTTATAACCAACATAATAACAACAAAAATTTCAAGGATACATTGGCCATAGAATCCACATATAAACCAATACATTTACACATAATTTTTCAAGGAAAGAGCCTCTTATTAATGAATGCAAAATCCAACTTGGGATGGGACTACTACGTTCCACCTGACCATAGATTGGCTGAGCCAAATATCTCTTCAGCTAATGACCCCCGTGCCATATTTCAAGCATGAATGTGGGACTCATAACCAACCAAAAAGAACCAAATAAGCATGGATGATACAAAAGTTTTCCATCTACACCGTGAGGAATTTTACTACCTCCTAGTCTCTCAGGCTTTACCGTAATCCACAGTTTGATCTAGGGATCACTAGGCCCTACACTGAGACCCACTCTCCAGGATTTACCGTACATCCCATCCCAGGATTACTAGGCCTAACAAAGAGCACCCACCTCTTGGATTTACTGTATATCCCGCCATTCACAAGCAAGGATTCCTCTACCCACCAAGGCACACAATACCTGGATTTATCACAACCCACATCCAGTTTAGGGGTCACTAGGCCAGTGGATTTACCGTAATCCACAATATGGTTCAGGGATCACTAGGTCATGTGTTTTCCTTTCAGAGATACACCTCACTCAACTTCGAATCCATCCAGCAATATGACTCAATCAAAACATGAGAGTCCATCACCTCAAGGCTATCCAGAAATGGCAAGGCTAGGCTGAAAACATTGTCACACCTAGAAAAACTTATGCCATGATAGAAAAGATCCACATGCAATACCATCCATGCCAATCTAGAAAGGAAATCACACATTCAAATAGATACCTGCAAATAATCTTGTTGTAGCTGCTTGACCCCGTTTTTCCTCACTTTCTCCTTCCTTCCTCTTTCCTTCTTTTCCTTTCTTGATCCAATGCCAAGTGCTCCAAGAAAACTCGGTGTCCAAGAATGTGAGAGAGAGAGAGAAATGAGAGAGCTCCAAAACTAAACTGACAAAAGTCTATGAATTGATCTTCACAATCCTTTTTGTCAAGGAGGCCTCTATTTTTTTTCATTTTCCATTATTGTTCTTCATTTTCCTCCTCAGATGCAACTTGTGACCTTTCACCTTCCTTTTCTCCTATTTCCCATTATTTCCATAAATAAATTCCAAATAATGACTCTTTCCTTTCCAAAGCCTTTTCCATTTCCTTTTCCAATTTACTTTAGCCATAATAACCGAAATGAACACCCACTAGGATGTTTTGCCCAACATTAAGCTTGGAATAAGTGTCCCATCAACCATAGTCTTATCTTTTTAAATGGATTTTTAATTAGGTTTGTTACATATATGTGTGTGTGTGTGTGAAACCACATCAAGTTGTGTTTATAAAGCTCCAATAAGATGTATGTTTGTCATGTTTTTCAGCACTTTCCATTGTAAATACTACATCACGTTAAGCAATATGTTTGTTACACAGTAATTTGTCACCATGCTCATTTCCCGTCCCTGATCCTAAATTTCCCCATGACAGACCCTGTGCAATGTTTCCATCATGGAAAATATGTAAAGACATCCCCTGAAGACTAAAATAAAAATGCCTTGGAATATTACTGAAAGAACTTGGTCAAAACCCTAGTTTTCTAGGTCAGCAGTTTTCTAGTTTCATGCTCGCACTGATGTTAGATTGACAGTTCTAGCTTAGCGCTACCAGCACCCTTATTTCTTCGAAAACCACACATATCTAGGGCGGTGAGTTGGTTGTTAAATGGTGGTGGTAGAGTCGAGCTCTTTGATTTTAGATCTTTGATCTCATCCATGGGGTTTTATCCCTTAGAAATGGACCTTCCTCCTCCTTTCATGGGCTCCCAACCTCTTCTCCCTTCCTATAAATTAGTCAAAATACTTCCACTACTGGTTTGTCATTGTTGGGCTAGTTTAAACTCTCATTCCCTTTACATTCTTGCACTGTGATAATACCTAAGTTGTTCGGGAGAAGGAATACTTTAGAGCTTCGGTGAAGGACTCATATTTTCACCAAAGGGAGGCCTCCAACATCAAGGCTTGGGTTGTAAGCTCTCTATTTTTCATTCATTAATAAAAAATATAATGTTTTCTTTCTATATTTTTCTAATATTGTATTAATTTGGATCTTGGGGGGAGGCCCACAAGGTCAAAAAAATTGAAAGGATCTTGCAAGATCTGCAAAATTAGATTGCGAGAAAAAAAAGGAGAGAATGCACAGTAAATAAAACCACAATTTTTTTTTTTATTAAATAGAGAATAACTATAGAAGCTATATTGTGGTGGAAAATATGTAATTTTACAAAATGTGACTTGTTACTTATAGCCTTTTTTTGTTACAATACCACAGGTAAATTCCATGGGTGGGTAAATACCATGGGTGGATCTCACTTATAATACCATGGGTAAATACCATGGTGAATGAATAACATGGGTGGATTCCACTTACAATACCATGAATAAATTCCATGGGTACTTAAATACCATGGGTGGATGAATACCATGGGTCGATGCCATTTACAATACTATGGGTAAATTCCATCGGTAGATGGATAACATGGGTGGATGAATACAATGTGTAGATGCCATTTTCCATTCGAATCATTCCTCCCTCCTTAAGAAGAAATGGTCCCCATTACATGAAGTTCCCACCTAAGACGAATTTGTTTAAAATGAAGAGCCACTGAAGAGAAGGGTTTTGAGTGGTTAACCCATAATCGTGATGAACAAAGATCCGAGGATAGA